>JAQGCM010001725.1:0-13855 GCA_034699705.1 Hymenaphorura dentifera | reverse complement strand
ATTAAAATGGGAAAAAATTACGTCATCGTTTTTCCTGACTTTCGGTCCTCTAAACATTTTATATTTGTCGGGTGAATATGATTGTTATAATAGCTATAATAGTCCGATTCCGTGCGTTGGAAATTCACAAGTTGTCATTTTTTCGAAAATGTCGACTTCAAGTCTCATATGAATTTGGAAACGCTGCGGCCTAGAAACAAAAAACCTTTTTGATTGTCCTAAATCCTAATTCTAGAAAATGTTAGTTTAGGAATCAACGTGTAGTCGTAGTTATTTGGCATTAAATCCCAACCAGAGGTATTTAACTGAGCCATAGCTTTCACTCCCATTTTTATTCGTGCTGCGAATTTGTTCAAAAATAATAATAGGCGAATGAGCATCTGGTTTTTGAGCCGATGCTCATTCTTTCCTCCAGGCTAAGCTTTGCTATTGGTCTCTAGATTTCCTTCGATCCTCTCATCCTCGTCTAACAATAGAAATATGTCACATTGTATGAATGAATGTCCTGGAATTCTGGGCTGCTACTTTTTTTTCCAATTTCGATCCGTGGTAGTTTTGGTTGAGCTGAGCTACTGGCTCAGGTAAGGCTTTCTTTCGTTGCCAGTCTCTTATCTCACGTAGTACTTTGTAGCCCAATGTATTGTCACCGCTTCGGAAGTCCAATGACAAAAGTAAATGATCTGGATTCTGGAGCTTGGATAGAAGAAAGCTTTTCTGGAGGATGCTCGAATTTCCTGGGAAAGTAATTCATTTCTGGGAGAAAGTAGGGAAAGTTGTTCTCTTCTTTTTATGCCAGGCCGGGTGTTGGTTGCCTAGGACGTCTTAGAAGGATCGCTCTTGTCCTGGTCCTGGCCTGAAGTTAAAGCACATATTGGTTTGGCCTGCCCAGTGAGTTTACGTGACTAGGGCCAAAGTACTGGAGAAAGGAAAGGAAGAGAGAAAGAGAGAAAATCTTACCTGAAGGATTTATGATCTCTTGAGAATATTATGCTGGGCAGGTAGGAAGGAGTAAGGACAGGATTTCCATGAAACTGCTAGCTAGCCAGGAGCAAAACACCAGGTATTCTAGATGAGCAAAAATAGCCGAAAGCAAGTTACTGACTCGATGCACAGTGCACAGCAATGTATGTATGGAGCACAATATAAATTACTTTGTGTAAGTGCACAATCAATAATTTATTGCAGAGTTTGGTGAAGAAATTGCTTGTTGTTGTTCGAGGTTGGAGTTGAAACTTGAGAGGAGATCGAATGATGGTGGTCATAAAAAATAGCCCTTGGCCGTTTATGGCATCGGCAACGGCTGGCTGACATTATGATACTGATACGTACTGTGACTGGGCTACCCGGGTTTCAGGTTTAGAAAATATTATGTTAGGCAGGTCTATTACATTGGATTTGGGTGTGCACTGTGATATGCTATGCTGTGCGTAGCGTGCATGGCCTCCCATGGATCATTTTATAATCAAGTTATGCGGATTTTTTGATCTAGAATCTAAAAAGTATGCAGATATTAGACGATGCAATGTCGATCCATGGTTGGTCAGGCTCATATTATTTCCAATTCGAGGTTGTTCATGCATGTAAATCATAGTCCGGTCCGGACTCCCAGGGTTTCGGATCGGATTTTTATCAGAATTGAAATTTCTGGAGGGCAGTTTAAGGTACATGCATACATAGTATGAACGAGTGAAGGTGGGTGGCGATACAGGTTGGCATTTAATGGCCAACGCGAACTGAGCCAATTTGCTTTGGCGAAGCACATTGTAAACTTGATTTTTATGGGTTTACTTTTGTTGTACTTGCTTGGAGTTCACATGGCGTATTTTCAAATTTCGCATCAGCTCTGCAAGGAAGATGTGTTGTGATGTAAATCTAATGTTTTGAACTTTGGTTCTGTTAATTTAGTGAAACAAGCTAAGAATTTGATTCCAATGGACCCGAATGGATCTTCTGACCCGTACGTCAAGCTCAAATTGATTCCAGACACGGACGGAATCAAGAAGAAGACAAAGACGATCAAATCAAACTTGAATCCAGTTTGGAATGAATGCATTAATTTGTAAGTATTGAAAAGTCAAATTTCTAATCTACATTTTTGGAATAACCTGATCAGCTAGCTCTACAATTAGACGAAATTTGAATTTATGTGACGATGAGGTTATGCGTTTTAATCTAATTTGTGCTCGAACTGCTATATTCTAAAAGTTGAACTCGAGTCGAGATATGGAGTAATTTGGTATTCTTCGAGCAGAAGTTTGGTCAAAATTGTTTAATTAACAGTTAATGCATTTCCAGTGCCCTAGAGTACACATGTAGTTGTGGTGCGGTCGTCCTACCCCGAGCCGAGAAAAAAAACGTTGAAAAGTTTTCCAAGAAAAGAACATGTTCAAAAACAAGTTGAATTTCTGGTTGACGATGTTTAGCATGGCATACCTTGATCTGGCCCCATTTCTCTAATATTGCATACATTACATATAAACCTTAATTACATTTTGTTATGGAGTTCCATGTTTTTCTCTTTGCTCTCAGTCAGTCCCATTCCCTCAGCAGGTTTTGATTTTGCTTTCTCCCGTACGTAGAGTAAGGTAGGAAAGGTGATATGAATTATTGAAATCTTTCCTGCGGGTGATTTACTTCCCAACTCGCTCTTACCCGGGTAACTTAGTTCTCATTTTACTTGTATTTCCAGTGGGGGCAATGTTAACGTACTTACTTTTTCCTGTTCCACTCTCTCATACTCGTATCCTACGACTAAACTTATAAAACATGTCGTCCATCATCATCATATCTCTCTCTGGAAAAAGGTTTTCAGAACCGTCATGCTCCAGCACAGTTTCTGCTGTTCTAGTCTCCAGTACTTCATATGTTCTTGTCACCATGACAACTTACTGGTACAACTGGTACTCACATCTCGTTCGTTTTGGCATTTTATGAGGTTGTAGCTGTCCTCCTCTTCATAGGCATGTGAATGTGAGTGAAAAGGCGATGCGA
Source organism: Hymenaphorura dentifera (assembly GCA_034699705.1). Taxonomy (NCBI): domain Eukaryota; kingdom Metazoa; phylum Arthropoda; class Collembola; order Poduromorpha; family Onychiuridae; genus Hymenaphorura; species Hymenaphorura dentifera. Next base: position 10,864 of record JAQGCM010001725.1, on the reverse strand, counting down.
GAGAGCACAGCTCTGAAATAAACCGATTGTCTTGCATACCAGTCATGTAATGGACTGAACGATGAATAGGGGTAGCCACGCGATCGCTGGAGCATCGACAGGACCAATTTTTTTCGGAGATACAGGAGGTCATAAGTTTCCAGAGTGCGGGTATCTGACTATTTTTGTGTCAATGGCCACCCGGAAACCCCCCTCTGGGGAAGCCTTAGACCGGTGTGGGAGTCGAGTGAGTAGATTTGGTTGGCGTTGCCTGTTGACAAGGTTTTTTTCTCCTTGTCTGATCAGTTGGAAGATTCTTTTTTTCCATCATCCTCATCTCTTTTTGTCAAAGGAGACACAAAAGAATAGGGAAAAAAATAAGAACGGAAAAAGTCGATTCGATTTAAAAGGCTGGATCCGGTGGAGACTAGCTATCAAGTGTTCAGTTCCACTCGGATGTCGCCAAGTGTCGCTCTTTATTTTTTTATTCCTTTTTTGTGTTCTCTTTTACGGAGAAAGTGGGTCGATTGGTAGATTGGTTTTGGTTAGGACAACGGAGGTAAAGTCTTCGGCTTGTCCCAGTCTCCAGTCCAACCAAGGAACTGTATTTGGTGACTTAGGTACCTGAACGAAACGAAATTACAGTAATCCTTTTAGAAGAGCTTGCTTCACTTTGGCAACTGGGGATGCTAATGCTCCTCACGCAGCCTTCAGAATAGAATGAGTGAGATTTTGGTCCACTGTTTCTCTTTGCCTTTTTCTAAGGTAGATTTTAAGATGAGAGGATTTCTAAGGTGATCGCAGCTTATGGTCGGTCGTGTCTAGCGGTTAGGATGACGACGACGAGAACGATGCCTAGTTCTAGTCGAATATTTTGCTTTGGATTCGCATGGTTCTTTTATGGTATCGGATTGGATGATGGTGGTGTAATTGGATTTTGCTAAAGAAAGGCGGATGGCCAAGTTGGACAGATCAGATCGGCAGATGATTGAAAATTGGACAGGGAAAGTGAGTTTTTACATGGATTTGGTGGAGAAGGGCCTAATTGGATGAATTCTAAATTTAGTTTGTGTTAAGCACACGAAAGACGCAATGCTCATTTTGAAAATTCAAAACTATGAATGTATTGGAGTACTATGGTCCATCTGGAAATTATAAGAATCGGCGTGTGGAATTCGACTGTGATCGCCACTAGATTGTTTTGCCCGAAAATTGCATGGAAATTTTTAAAGCTCGCTTAAAACTTACCATACATAGAAATACTAAACAGAACTGCTCGATAAAAAGGTAACAAGTCTTGGCTAACCTTGCGTTTGGCAGCATCCCCCTGAACAAACCCAAGTTTATGACATTTTTATATGTCTTAGCTTTGATAAATCTCAAATATTGTCAGCCAAATTATTGCAAATCTGATGTACTTCTGCATTTCCCCGAAACCTAGATGCTAAATTGACTTTTATGGGAGTAATATATTTTAATGTAATGGCATTGCACGAAACAATTTTTATCCATTCTAAAAATATGATTTATTTTTCTAAAATTTTTGAAATTCTAATTTCACCTGGATTGTGAGAAAGCCATAACTTTCACTTTACTGGTAGGTAGAACATGGCAGATTCGATTTAAATTATTCAGAGACCAATTTCCTCCTCGTAGAAAATAAACTACGAGCTTTTCCTGCCAGATAGGGACGGACTCTCTCGCTCGAAAGTCTGGAAAGTCCGATCAAGTGTCAAATTGTGGTTCTGCTGCAAGGTGCTCTGGCAGCTCTGCTCTTGAATGAGAAATGGTTGTTTTGACAAGGAATCTTGTACTCCTCATTCACATTCTTGAGAAGTGGGTGAAACTAATCAACTCAAAACACGGCGAGCAACTCGGAACGGTACCAGGAACCTGGCAGTGATTTTGAGAGCAAAAAAAGTCACAGAGGAACTCACTTGAATCCTTCTTGTGCTTGAAAATCGGATTTTTGTTTGGTTAGATCATTGGCGGTCGAAGGAAAAAACTCGAATAAAATGAATAAAAGATCAAAGAGTAGTCTGGTGTGTCGACACTATAATTCACGACGCTTGTTTGTGTTGGGGATTGCTTTATTTAGTACTGAGCGTCCTTTGAATTAGTTTAATAACTGAGGAACGTGTATTTGGCAAGAAGCAGCAGGCAGGCAGGGAGGGGCATTCAACATTCATTAAAACGAGCACCGAGTTCACTTCCCCGGTGTACCGCAATGCCTCGGGAATTTCTGATATTACGACACTTGGAATGAAATTTTGGCGTCTAGATCACAGCTTGGTTGGGAACGAAAAGTATATAGTCCGGTCCGTGACATCCCCTGTCCCCGAGCACTGCACTTAGTTCCTATCTCATTTTCCAGTTCCAGACATTCCAGTTTGAAGGAATGCTTTTGAAATTAAGAGATTCATTAGCAGCGAGCGGCAGTCGTGCTTGGTTTCCCGATAAATATTCAAATTTCTTCGTTAGCTGAAATGAGATCCGAGATGGGGAATAAGATGAAGTTGTGCTCAAAGAAAAACTTGGGTCCTTAGTAAATTGGAACATTAAAGGAATGGAATAGGAAGGAGTATTGCTTCCAAAAATTAATTTTCCGTTTGCCCTTCATTTTAATAAAGCGCTAATTGCAATTTGGAAAATTTCTTGATGATGACGACTCAAGACTCAGATCAGATGTGATGTGAGGGCTTAATCGCTTCACTCAGACTCGCGTACTCACTTCACTTTCTAGAGTGGATTTTTGATCATTAGTTTTAATTACTACTGTGAAATTGGAGCTAGATTTGGATTTGTTAGGTTCTACGATCTGGAGGATACTAATGATTCAGGTGGTGATTTGTCTGTGTTTTAGTGAGCTAAAGCCGGAAGACAAAGATCGTCGACTCTTGCTGGAGATGTGGGATTGGGACCGAACTTCCCGGTAATACATTTTAATGAAATTAATAAATGTGCAATTAATAAATTTATTTTCATGACATGGATTGGGCAGGAATGAATGACTGTATTACATTACAGGAATGCTTATTGAATAATGATTATTATTTATATTACAGGAATGATTACATGGGCTCCTTGTCCTTTGGCATTTCTGAGATTGTTAAAAATCAAGTCGAGGGTTGGTACAAACTCCTGACGGAAGAGGAAGGAGAATTTTACAATGTTCCTGTTCCGGACGAAGGTGCTGATATGGTCTCCGCCAAAAATCAAATGCGGGTAATTTCATACCTTAAATAAGTTGCATTTCGTACTGTACTGTACTGCATCGAACTAGGTCAGGTCAGAGCTTTGCATTAACTTCTTGAACTAATAACTTTTACGCTCGACTGCTTCACTAACTCCTGGGGCTGGCTGGAAGTGATTGCATTGTAAAAAGTGTCTTCTTTGCAACTTGCTAGGGAAAGGTGGGTGCACACACAATGAAAATGTTTTGAAATGAAAAAGATAGGTGCTGAACTGAACTGAACTAACGAGATGAGCTGCAACTAGAAAGCGCTCTCCTGGAAAGAAAAGTTATAGAAGAAATCCTATTGTGATCACAGAGAGTGAGAGTTGGTGCTCCGCTCCGAGTTCATTTGCTGCCTTTCTTTGTGAATTCTTTTTGAATTGGAAGGAAGTGAGAAGTGGAGCAGGAAATGAAATTGAAACTCTTTCAAAGAAAAGTAGGCAGTCAGGAAGGTTGTGCCGAATTGTAGAAAAATTTTCGTAACAAAATAGAAGATTGCAGGCAATTGTGTTCGGTTGTGAATGGAATACTGACACGAAATGAACAAGTCTCAAAGTACCAGGAAGGGATCAGAGAATTCTAATGGGGAAAGTTGGAAGTGTGTAATAAACTCGGGGCATGGCCAGGATGAAAAACTCAAGAAAGCAACAAGTTTCATCGATGATTTAGTAAGGCCACGGGTGGAGGAAGGCACCGAGTTTTCACCTAGAGTTTCGATCACGGTTTTCCTATCAAACCGGGGTTTCTACTTATATTCTATCGTGATTACAAAATCGGGGTTATCTAGCAGGGTTATTTTGGGATTTCTAATAGCGATTTTCTCGTAGGAAAAAATAGATCGCGATTGCAACTCTCTGTCCCTTCCTTGCACTTTCAACCGAAAGAAATTTGTGAGGTTACACCTCATCCAGGATTTGAGTATCTGACTACGCTTTGAATACAGTGAATTAATGAGATCGTAGCCTAACTTAGCCACACTTTCATTTCCGTGTTCTAGTTATAAGTTTCTTTTTGCGTTTGATATTTGGCCTAAATCAGAGGCTTTTCAGCGATACGATAATGATTCAGTAAGTCAAGTGGATGCGAGCTAGGCAATTTATTTGATCCAATTGCCGGTACCAAATAGCCAGGATGTGTAGGTGTAGCCGGATGCGGAAGTAGGAAAGTCATGCAATTTGCAAAGTGGAAGCCGAAGTCACTTTGAAGTGAAGTTTTAAGACTTCTCTCTGAATGCATAATGAGTACAAGTTCTACGGGTTGAATTATACTGTGGACGTCGAGTAGATCTGACATTACATTGTTGTCCCATTAATCGAATTAATTGCAGACGTGCGTCGCTAATTAAGCTAGACTACTACCTGACTGATTTGTAGATTAAGCCTTAATTTCAGACATTGTATTTGTCAATGAATTACTACTCACTCTGTGTATTCTCTGTTTTGTTTTGTTCTCTTTCTCTGTCTCTCTCTGTTTGTCGCCTTCTTCTTGAACCCCCATGGATCTTCTTAATTACCCAATTTGTCTACCCTGACCTGACCTCACACCTCACCTGTGTCGTCTACTAATCTCAAATCACTGCCCTCCACCTCTACTAATCAACCTTTGCACACAACTTTGCTGTACTGGTCGTGACTTTACATTTGATTCCTTGCCAATGCAATGCAATGCAAATGTTCAGCAAGGAAGTAATATCCACAATAGATCGCGTTCCACTCAGGTACTTCGTTCTTACTAACTAAGCTAACTAAAATTAACCTTTTTTAGTAATTACGGCTTTTGCTCTTTGCATGGAACCTAGAGTTAGCTAAAAATATAATTTTGATGAAAATAAGACGAAAAAATGCGGAAAATGTTAGACACCTTAGATTTTGTTGCGCGCTGCTGGACGAACTAGTTGTAGTGGTCCGATTTAGCTACGAATGAATCTACCCAACGACTCAAGTGTAATTAATTTTTACAAAACTCATATAACTTTATCTCAAGCATTTCAGTAAAATTCGATCAAGGCATGCACGGTGGGTGAGATAGACGAATATGACTAGGTTTAATTTGAGTTGGCGTTGGCTCTTGGTCCACGTAGGCTAGACTAGTAGTACTCTGTTAAGACACTTGAATGAATCCAATTTAATTAGTTGAATGAGCTTTTTAATTGAAACAAAGAGGAGGGCTAGGATAGGAGCAACATGTCTCTCCTGGGACAAATCCAAACAGCAGTTACACTTTGAGTTTCACTGTAGTACACTTTGTCCAACTACTCCTAAGAGTAGGAATACAATTTCTGGAGCAATAGAAAATCGCAAGGAGAGATATTCTTTTGTCCTTAATGGACATCGTCAGGATTATGCACAGTTTGCTGCAATGTTGAGGCAGACGGTAGGATGCACACAGACTGGGATGAAATGAAAAAGTCATTCTGGAGGAAACAGTTGGAAAAGTGGTGGAAGGAAACGATGAGATTGAGATAAGGGAAGCGCAATGCACATTCGGAGATGCGATTGGGATTTTGAAATGGGATTGGACGTTAATGTTTGAAGGGCTGGTGCATGCATTTGACCAATTTTATTGTAGAATTAGGGAAATCCTGGTGATTTCAAACAGGATTTCAATCTGTCGACAATGGATTTGTCCAGGCAGGTTGGAGTTGCAAAATGTGTTTGTTGAAATTCTGGACGCCGAATCAATTCTTAATGTTATTACATCAACATTGTTCATGATCAAAGTTATATTTTTGATGTTGGCAAATATTGGAGCTCTAGAATTCCTTATCAAAATTTTACCCAAGCAATTTTTGAAGTTTTAAATTGGCGTGCTAGACATTATTTTGCAAATACGCCGACACTTGGTGCCAAACAATTCGAATTTATGTTTGACCCGGTTAGCGAAACCAACTGGACAAAACACGCCCCATTAGTTTGGCAATAATTATTCGCAAACTGCGAATGCGACCCGATGTACGCGCCCAGGCGACTATGTCATGTTTCATAATTACCCTCCTTTACTAATTACAAGTTTTGAACTAGACCAGACTATACCAGTGCACGCATAACGTATAATTCGAATTTGGAACTCGCGTGCTGAAACTGGAACTGCAGACGTAATTTTATGAAACAAAAGCTCCCACATGCATAACATTTTACCTGCCAAAATGCCAAATTCATGAGGGTAAAACCAGGCAGGCAGGTAGGAACTTTACAGCCTTGGTTTTTAGATTGGCAAAAAGAAGAAATTGGGGCACACGTTTTATTTACCTTTGTATGTCTTTGATCTTGATTAGCAACTGTTCAAATGAAATTTTGAGCCTAACCAACAAACATGAACATAAATACATAATATGTGAGGGAGTGCAAATATAATGCTTTCTAAAGTAAATACAGAAGCCTGAGAGATCCACAAAGATTTGTTTGGGCACCACTTGGCGAAGTTTGTGGATGAGATCGACTTCAAAGTTCTGAACCAAGCAAGGAAGGGCTCCTTTGAAATTTCTCTACTACCTCCTCTTAAAGTCTCCAGCTCTCACTCTGCTCACTTGTTCAAACTCAAACATGGAATATTTTAGGGCAAAAACAAGCATTCTCCGGGCTGTGCACTCCACACTTTGCATTTTACATGATAATTAATAACCTCAGTTTGCACCCGGGCATCACACCACATCGCTTTTAGCAGGAGAGTGTGGAGTACCCAAGTAAATTAATTTTCCTTGTGCTGCGAATCTCTTTTGCTGAAAATGACTGGAATTTTAGAAGTTCGGAGGAACTTAATGCAGGTTGGCTGGAGGCTTAGTTTTTGTTAGGATGAGCCATGAGCACAATATGAAATGGGTTTACTTTGAGTATAGCTTTTTTTGCTAAGGCGCGGTCCCAGAAAGGCCGAGTAGTTCTTTTGTATCCAGGAAATAAAAAAAGGAGATTCGGAGGAAACTGAGGGATTTGTTGACAGGAACTATGCGAGAGAGAGACGGAAATTCGGTTGGAATTAAAAAAAAACGTCTAAAAGAACTCCATTCATGACGGGTGGGTTTATAAGTTGGTAAACTCGGCAGTTCACTTACTTTTAGTTTTGCCATTGAATAATTTATCGCGTGTAATGTCAACTCAAAAAAAGTAATACCGTTCGGCCCCGTCTTTCACTCGTCATTCAAGATTCGTCAATGAACTTTCTCTGCTTTCTCTGGTGGAGAAAGAATTCCAGAGTAAAAGTTGGAGCGACAACAATGTGAGGAATTCCACTTACTACATACTATTTGGTTCCTTGCTGAGCCCGAGGAATTGTTTGATGAAATTGAAATATGAAAATGAATTGGGTCGAAGTGGGATGCCGATAGCGATGGTTGGGAAGTTTTTTGTGCTTACTTTCTTCCGTTTCTGCCTGTTCCTTGCACGGACATTGTTAGAACATTTAAATTATACAATTTAGTTCGAATTTTGATCAAGGGTTTTTTTATTGAGTGACTGAGTTTTTGATTATTTGATGGCACAGAAAACGTCAATTTCGAGCGAGGAGCGCCCTTCTTCAATGGTCCAGGACAAAGAAGTTCCACACAACATGAGCAAGAAAGATGTGATAAGAGCCACGGACTTTAATTTTTTGATGGTTTTAGGCAAGGGCAGCTTCGGAAAGGTAAGACAAGAAATGGCAATGGCTTAAATTTCCATTTTTTTAATGATATTACAGGCCAACCATCCCGAGCTTAATTCTATAAAAGCTGAGCTTGTAATTAATTGCCTGAGTTAGGAAAGGTCAGGGGGTGAGTATGACGTGACCTCAATTTGAGGATGAGGAGTTTTTAGCAAAGTGCCAGTCTAACTAATTCAAGAGTATGGAGAATATAGAGCACATTGGAGAGCAAGCAGTATTTTTCCTTTTTGGAAAATTGACAATCATTAATTTTGCACAAAGTTTCCAAATTTTACTTGCATCTCGATTACGATCACATTCACATCATGATTTGTATTCAGATCTTTTGCACTGCACATGCCTTACATGATAGGTCTAAGGGCGTTTAGGTAATCGAAACTCGTAATCCGTAGAATACTTACTCCACTTCATATGTAATCCTCCACTTTGCAAAACTCTGTACATGATGCTTGGCATGGCATGGCAGGCAGAAGAGCAGATTAATCATTAATGTCGTTTTTATTCCAAGAGAGCTTTTATTTAAAGTGGTCTTTGGGGGATTTTCTTCCATACTCGGAAGAATTACTACTTTGGATTTAGTTGGAGCTAAACTTTGGTAATAAAATAGAGGCCAGGCCAGAGAAAAGGGAAGAGAGATGAGAAAGGAACCCTTATAATTTGAGACAGTGTCAGAAAATTTTGGTTATGAGCACTAATTCGGTTCGGTTCCACTTATGAGTTTGAGCTAAGGGGAAATTAATTTTTAAAGCGATGAAATTAATTAGTAATCAGTCTTAAATAATTCCAACTGAACAAAATTTTCAGGTCATGCTGGCCGAGAGAAAAGGAACGGATGAGCTGTACGCAATCAAAATACTTAAGAAAGACATTATTATCCAAGATGATGACGTGGAGTGCACGATGGTTGAGAAAAGAGTCCTTGCCATGTCCAGCAAACCTCCATTCTTGGTCCAATTACATTCCTGTTTCCAAACAATGGTGAGTTTCGCTGTTCCAGCTCCAGAGTCGGTCTACTCACAAATTCCACACAATAGTACAATACTACAATAAAAACTGGTGTAATGAATGTGAGCGGGCGAGCGAATGCCAATTTCCTTTTGTATTTCTCATTTCATTTAAGCTTGGGTTTTATTTGGTGAAAGTTAATAATGGAAAGAAGGCCGCTGCTCTGTTGTTCAAACACCAGACCGACCAGTGTCTAGAGTCTAGCCTACCACAAATAACAAAATCAACGAGATTTCTGAAATAAAAGACCCGTGTAGCCGTATAGTGGTAACGCATTGTAGCGTCGGATTTGGAGATTCTACGTCCGGTCCCCACGAAGCGGAAACAGACAGATGAGGTGGATTTTGATTTCCTTTTTGAGGCTGCTGGCTGGAATTGAAACCTAACTCATAGAATACAAATTAAGATGTGTGGTTAGAGCCAAGTAAAGCAAAATTCTTTTCGAGCTGTGATTAAATCTGGATGCATCGAAGGATCCTAATTTTATGTATGCATTGTGGGGTGTTGTACTTTTGTGTGCTTTGATTTTTAATTATTTTTTATTTCTGCAGGATCGATTGTACTACGTGATGGAGTACGTGAACGGAGGGGACTTGATGTTTCAAATCCAACAATTTGGGAAATTCAAAGAACCTGTCGCTGTGTAAGTCAATTTCATTGAAATTTAAGCAATAATTTCAAAATCCTAATTTTCCCAAACAACTTTGTTGGTGGACTGCCTATTCTCAATATGGGGTACACCGTGGGGCATAGGGTTTGGATTGCACGTGCAAGTGAAACCAGATTGTCGATTCCGATTCCCAACTCAACTGTTTTTTATTTGTTCCTTATTGGATTCGGTCAGAATCAGAAATTCGTATCACTTCATTCGACCCAACGCAAAGTCAGGGAAGAGCAAATATTTATTTCGAGCTACATCTCATGTCTGTCTCAGAACAGGGCAACTCGGTTTGACCGGCAGGATTGCATAAACTCTTGTTTGTTCCATTGTTTGAGTTTCATTTCCAGATTTTATCGACCCAATTTTACTAGATTCGCTGGAGTATTGCACGGGGAAAAAGCTTTGCTTTTTCTTACTTTCGTCAGACTGCTGAGACTTTACACTTCTGACTACTGTTCTCCTAAAGTTTTACCACTTTAGTCCTAAATGTTTCGTGCTCGCCCTGCCATGCGATGCGTTGTTCGAAAGAAAGTGCGAAGAATAGAAAGAGTAAAGTCCACGTCTGTCTGTCCGTCCGATCTGGCCCCTGGAGTGAACTTTTGGTTCTTCTTCCATGAAACTGGTCAGGGGTTGATTGGTAGTTAGTTTGGAGTGCTAAAGGAGAAGGAACGAGTGGACTGAGAATTCTTCCTTCTTCTTTGCTTTGTTTCTGGAGCAGTTTTTTTGCGTGGACTTTTGTTAGAATTTAGAATTCCTTTGCGTGTCATCGCCCTATCAACTTTCTTCACCACTTTTGATTTCTTTCGTTCTTCAATTATTCCATTGAGACAACCTTCTCACGCCATTCCAATCCGTGCTTTAGACCGCAATATTCTTTTTGACGGATTGAAAGCTGAAGGGTGAACATTGCGTTGCGTTGCTTTAGTTTAGAAAGTTGAGTCTTTTGAGAAAGGCTCACATAGGAACTTCACTAGTCAAAGTAAAAGAACGCGAGAAGAACTTTTGGTTCGGCCGGCTGTCTGTCAGATACGGTTTTGAGAATATTGGTTTAACTCACGATCAACAAATATATTTTCACACGGATTACGAATTTAGCGTGGGATGCTAAATTAGATTAAATAAATTCCCACGCAATGCGTGGGAATCTGCTACTCTAAAATATTGGTTCGTTTATATTTATGCGTATTTCGACGCAATTTAGATCCCGATGATAGCAACCAAGGTGTTTCCACGGAGTTTTTTATATTATATAGCTCGAATAGTTTCGAAATGTCGCTATTTAGTCCATTGGAAGCACGACAAAAAAGTTAAGGCCCTTTGTTTTTAGGCTAGTGTTCAATTTTCGGTCC
>JAQGCM010001724.1:0-13856 GCA_034699705.1 Hymenaphorura dentifera | reverse complement strand
TCAGATATTTCTGCAAATTCATCTTGAGATTTATAGATTCTGGGAATCAGGATGTATGGATGTTTGTCACCTGAGAATTCGTTGATTTGGTTTCTTAGATGAATTTAAATTACCCTGTAATTGTGTTTGTCTAGCTGTACATTATGGCACGACATTTCAGCAAAGCAGTAGAATTGTCAATCAGGGCAGCTATTGTTGTGTGGTGAAAGTGGAATTGGATGCACGAATCTCACGAATGGTTATGGCTTCTATGCTTGTCCAGTAGGAATACGCACGCTTTCCCCAACGGGTTTCATTTGTATTCATCCCTACCTTACACAGATTCTGATCTGAAACTTCATGCAGATTAGATAGGTTTGAATGCTCGGGATGATTTCTGCATTACTTGACGACATGATGTAGCTTTGATATTCATGACATTTGGCTAACATTTCTCCTGCTTTTCCTTGCTAACTATAACTAAGTACGAAGACTCGAAGACAGTACAATAATTGCATGGAACTAATAGAATTGTTAGTGCAAAATAATTCATATTTTGAGTGAGTGCATAATGACTGAATTTTTAATTGCAAAATTGGTCGTAACATATTTAATTTCTAATGCTTGGTGTATGTTTGTTTTGATGTGAGTCTGTCTGCATTTGAAATCAAGTAAATGAAATAATCTTACAGTATTGAGAAATGTTTTTTAGATTTGGTTCGACCAAGATTCTGACATGCCAAATATGATTGGGTGGACAGTCTTTGCACTTCACAAAAACTACAGGGGCACTGGAACATGTCTACTAAAATGGAGACCCACCAGAAAGAAATGTACTTAATATTTAAGGCTAATTAAGGCTAACTTAAACAAAGAGTTGTGTTTTTGAACACTTCAGGATCTAACCAATATTGCTCAGGCTTATTGCGTTTGAAATCCAAATCCAATCATGTATGCAGCATGTAATGGATGTGACGTTACATAATTGTACGGTCACAGGTATAAATTATAAAGTTAGAAATTTTAGTGATCCACACTCATCTCACTTTTCATTGCTCGAGAATAATAATTATTGACTTTAAAATGAGATGGAATCACTTGTTGAACAATGCTCGGAACGTTTTTATTATATTTTTATTGGGGGAATTTCAGTCCGTGATGGTACGCCGAGGTGGGGCCGCACGAAACTCGAGAAAATCCAGTGCCACCGTTACCAGACCACAAGAGCACAAACCGGAACCGGAAGAACATCGTCCGAGGGGTGAAGGCTTTACTGGACAATTTGGTGAGTGTCAAATGAATTGATAAAAATATCCACACAACCACACGAGGGTATGCAATTAAAACCAACTTAGCTGTTTTGCTTCATAATAGTTTCCGATTCACCCAAATTCATATTTTCAGCTAAAAGTTTATTTCGGTGTGGCATTGATCGGTCAAGACTGAAGTAATAGTAAAATGCCATTCTTAAATCTTTTCGTTCATTTCAGGTAAAGAATGTTGCCCGGAATGTCACAAACCATTCAACACGACAGATTTACGGCCTGTCCAAGAAAGTTGTCGACATGTAAAATGTCGGAAATGCTTGATAACATACCAGCACGGTTGCTTGCAATGCAACAATGACAAGGATAGACCAAAGAAATGCCTTCGGTCATCCACATCAACCGCCCAATCCTTTACAGAACCGTCTGAAATTTACCATCCTACGGTTGATTTCAGTGCTGTTCAGGAATTGACAGCTCCACAGTTTTCCACCCAGCTTGACCCATTGCGAAGCGACTCCGAAATCACTGAGAATGGTGGTAGCCATTCTGTACTACCAGGAAGAAAAGCCAGGGGTGCTCCGATCGATTGTCCAATTCCTTCAAAATTGAAAAAAGTAGAAACTAGCAGTTGTAGTACCAGTAGCAGCAGCAGAAGAGCCAAACGAGTAAGTTTTAATGATGTATCGCCCGTCAAGGCAGACGAAGCAATCCAGAATCGGAGTAATTCGACGAAGCCCTCAAATCGCTTCTTTCACCATGACTCCATTGAAAGAGAAAATAAGAAAAATTCAGCAATTGCAAATGTAAAATTGAACAACGCTGCGTCCAGCAGAACATATGGCCGAGGAGAGACAAAGAAGAATGTGATACCTGTTGGTACATTGACATTTCCTGTTACTATTGCCACGCACCTTATAAATCCACCTGAGATTACAAAAACTAAAAGAGGAAAACCTCACCAGACCTCAAGTCTAGGTTCCTCTCCCGGAAATTCGATCTCAAAATTTGAAATTCCGACTGAACAAATTTTCCCTGCAACTGTAACTGCGGAAACTAACAACCTTAGTTCACTTCCACCTCCACAAAAACTTACTCCCCCCATTCAGACTAAAACTTACGGGAAAAGCACTTTTCAACCGAAACGACCACGGCTTGAGTCCTTCGTTAAGTCAACAAGTCCAACAATATTCGGTTCTAGTATTTTGCTCCAAAATGGTTTAGTGGCTGCAGAACAGGAAGCAGTACTTGCATCTACTTCCAAAGCCTCTGCGTCTGTCACGAACAGAAACGAGGAACAAATTATTGTCCAAAGCTCCTCTTTGAACCTGTTCCATAACGAAAGCACCGAGCCCTTGACATCTGCTACATCGTCACAGTTATTTGGCCAAGAATCTGAGACCTCAGACCCAAACAACTTTGTTGTGCAACTTCCGACACCTCCTAAATTGGCTGCTAAAAAGAAGAAGAAACGGGCTCCTGTGGTCATCCTCGACCACATCACTATTCTCAGCGATCCAGGTACAGCATATTTGCAACGCTCTGGCTCACAAATTCGCTTCTAACATTTGGAAAAAATTAACTAATAGGTAAATTTAATAAATTCTCAGGCAAACTTCCCATGTACCAGTGTGATGTTTGTTTCAAAAAATTCAAAACGAAAGCTCACATCAAATACCATGAGTTTTGTCAGAACGGAGAGAAACCATTCAAGTGCGAACAATGTGGGCAAGGATTCATTGCTAAGTCTCACTACGAATACCATCTTCGAACCCACACAGGTTAGCTATTTTCTTACAACTAATTTGAGAACTTCGCATTTCATTTTTTGCAACCTGCTCATTTCGGACATCAATGACTGAATGAGACGACAGTCCCATAATTTCATTGTTGGATGACAATGAAAAACGTTTGTTTTTGTGAATGTTTAGGGGAACGTCCTTATGTGTGCCCCGAATGTGGAAAGGGCTTCAACCAAAGAGGGAAGGTAACTCGTCACATGAGGTCACACACGGGTGAAAAACCATTCGTTTGTCAACAATGCCAACGAGGATTTGCTAACGCTCAAGCCATGAGATCTCATTTTTTGATTCACACCGGCGAACGACCGTTTGCCTGCGAGTTCTGCAACAAACGTTTTACTGGAATGACAAACTTAAAGAAGCATGTCATTACTCACACAGGTATTTTGGATTTCCGGTTCGCAAAATTCATTCCAGCTTCAGCTTAACGATTTCACATATAGTAAATTTTTAAAAAAGAATTTCATTCATGACTTGTTATTAACATACCATTCAATACCCATTCATTTTTTATTGAGATGTAAAGCTTCCCATTCAGAAGTTTTCAATCAATACAATCATTCATTAAAGTAAATTTTGATCTATCTAGGAGAACGCCCATTTATGTGTGTTCACTGTGGCAAAAGCTTTGGCCTAAAATGGACCCTGGATTTGCACTTGAGAACTCATTCGAACGAACGTCCTTACGCGTGTGATCAGTGCTCAAGGGCATTCTCGAATAGTAAAGATCTTCGTCGGCATATGGTCATTCATTCAGGTACGTTTCAAGAATTAGTCAAGAGTAATTTGATCTAGAGACGAGACGCAAATTTTTTGATTCCTTCGACTTCAAACTATTAAAAAACTAATCCAATTCCTCTTTGCGCTAACCACACAGGAGAGCGACCTTTCAAATGTTGGATCTGTGGAACTGCATTTAGAAGGAAGGACAATTTAGATCGCCATATTAAAAATACGCACAATCAACCCAAGGAAGTCGCCAAGCAACTAGCCAACGAAGCTGCTGCTGAGTACTTGGCTAGCACAAAAGCCGCCCAATCCGGAGTTCCATCCGTGTCACTTGTCACTGCTGCTCCAAATTCCCTAAGAGCTTACATTGAAGCAGCTTCCAGAGAAAGAGGTGTAAACACATCTGAACAGTAAGTACTCCTACATTTTCGTTTCATAACGTCTTCTTCGGCCAGAACGAATACCACCGTAGGCAGGAGATATTTGAGCAGCATTACAATCACAAGTGATCCGGTAAATTTCTATTCAATTTTCAGTAAGAGTGTGCCACGCGTTAAATCCTCTCAACTTCCTGGCCCATCAAGAAAAGCTAATCAAAAAAAGGTGAAGAAGATTGACAACCGAGCTGTGATTATTACTGCGGAGGTTTCTCCAACACCGTCTCCATCCATTCAACAACCAGTCGAGAATCACGGTATTCTTAGTTTCACTTGTTTGTTTATGGAAGGTGTTGTACCATTTTACAATTTTTTTAATTTCGTTTTCTTGCAGATTCCTACATTCTGCCAAATGATCAAACCGATATTCCTGTTGGCAGTTTGTTAGATGATAGTGGAGGTGCAGAACCAAAAATAGAAATTCCAGAAACAACGGTGCAATGTGTCGAGATAAATGGTTTCACGGAGCTCAGAACTGTTCCATTCAGTGAATATCACAATCTTGAAGTCATCAAGATTCTTCACAAGGCTAAATCTGGGTCAATAAAGCAGGATTCGGAACGGCCGGTAAATATATTTTGTGAAAGTGAATTAATTGATTGATTAATTAACTGAAGAACTCCTATGCGAACAAACGTTCGGACTTAGTAATTCCCAATTTATCAGTATCTGTATTCTGATTGCAGAGAGGAACGTTTATTAGGATAGGGAAAAAGACCAAATAGCTGTGAGATGACGAAATAATTTTGTGTAGTTGTATTAATGCCTGTATTCAATTTTCAGTACCTGGAAAATGGAAAACTGAGGAAGGAAACATTTGCTCTGAACGAGAAAAATAATGAATCAGTGGCTCCTGTATGCATTGAAAAGCCGACTTTAGAAGAGAAGCATGATGTAGATGTTGTAGAACAAATCTTTGACAAGAAACAAGAGAGTGATGTAGAGTCTAAGCTAAGCACAACGTGTGAAGATCCTCAAGAGCCAGAATTGCTCTTAAATTTTGACGAAAAGCCTGAGAAGACACAGCCAAATATTGAGGAAAAGCAAGAGCCTGTGCCAGATGAATCACAAGAGACTCTAATTTTTGGTGCTAATTCATTTCCAACTGCTCCCGAAGAGCCGTATCCGACTGTAGCGCGAGAGCCACTTCAATTCAATGCAGTAGATGAACAATTTCCGTTTACTGATGATGAGTCAGGACTGTTTGATATTCCAAAAGAGTCCCTGTTTGGATTTTATGTAACTCCTGACCTGCCAGAAGCAAGCAAGGCAATTGAAGAGGAAATAATAGCAAATCCTGCCGACTTGCCGGTTGTGGAATCCATTGAAGAGTCAGAAATAATTGTAAAAATCAACGGCTCAACTAGTGCTGAAGAAATCCGAGAATGCAGTCCCAACAATGAAAAAGAAAATGAGTGCTCAGAGCGAAAAGTTCGCGAAGCTTTGATTAAAGAAATGATTTTGGAAGCCATCGATGTTGAAACACTCAAGCACCAAAAAGTAAAAGCGAGCTTCGAAAATCACATAACATCACCGTTGAAGCCCCACCTCATTGTAACTGCACCTAAACAAACTGTCGACGATCATTTGCAGGATATTGATTCAGAGGAAGATGAATCACTGTTTGAAATGGACGACGAAAAGTGGAATTCTGAATGCGCAAAGGACAAAGTGCAAAATTCATTCAGTTCCATGGACGCCGATAATAGTGTAGAAGCATCTTATGAGCCCATTAGTCCAATGTCCTCATCTTCAAAATCAGATGATCCTCTCGCAAATGGTAGTTATTTGACCAGCTCTCCAAGTATTAGTGAATCCAAACATGACAACAATTCAAGCTCACCCTCAATTGAAGAATTGAACGAAATCCCTGTGCTTATAATCAACGAAAGTTGTGACAATCCCATTCATTGCGCGAATTCTGAGCTCCAGGGCTCTGCTGAAGAATCTATGCAAGCCCAGGCTACCGATCCTCAGCTTGAAATTTCAATTGCTCCAAACCAGCCCTTACAAGACAATATCGGGATTCCTGAATCCGAAAATGAAGATTGTGGTTCACCAAGCGAACTGCCATCAGAAACCTCATTCGCATCACTGAATTGCGAAAACGATGCAGAGGAATCATGTGAATTAATTGGTCCCACCAGCATGACTTCAAATTCTGAAAATACTCTGGTAGTGAATGGCGTCCCGCCTGACCCATACATTATCGAATCACAAACTAATAGAAGTGTCCCAACCTCACCAACAATTGAAAAATTGAACGAAATCCCTGCGATCGTACCCAAAGAAAATGCTGACAAACCCGTCGATTGTGTGAATTCAGAACTTCAGACACCTGTTGATGAACTTCAGCTTCAAATTGCAACTGATCAAAACCAACCGTTACAAGATAAAGTCAGGACTCCTGAATCTGACAATGAAGGTCCACAATTAGAAACGTCAATCACATCACTGGATACCGAAAGCGATGTACCATTTTGTCCGACCAGCAAAGCTTCAAATTCTGAAAATAGTGGCCCATACATTATCGAATCACAAACTCACAGAAGTGTCCCAAGCTCACCGATAATAGAAGAATCGAACGAAATCCCTATGCTCTTAGCCATTGAAAATGTTAACAACCTCGTCGATTGTGTGAATTCACCTGTTGATAACCCTGAGCTTGACATTTCAACTGCAGCAAACCAAGGTAAAGTCGAGATTCCTGAATTTGACAAGGAAGATTGTTGCTCACCATGCACACAACCAGCATTAGAAACCTCATTTACATCACAAAGTACTGAAAGCGATGCAGATGAATCATGTGGCGAACTATTTAGTCCGACCAGTAAAACTTCAAACTCTGAATGTAGTGACCTGTACAGTATCCAATCGCAAACTAACAGAAGTGTCGCAAGCTCACCGATAATTGAAGAATCGAACGAAATCCCTGTGGTCGTACCCAGTGAAAACGTTGACAAACTCCTTGATTGCGTCAATTCACCTGTTGATGGCCCTCTGCTTGATATTTCAACTGCAGCAAACCAACCGTTACAGCACGAAATCGGGAGTGCTGAATTTGACATTGAAGAGTGTGGTTCAGCGTGTGCACAACCCCCAATAGAAACTTCATTAACATCACTGAATACTGAAAGCGGTGCAGAATTATATGGTGAACCATTTAGTCCGACCAACAAAACTTCATTTTCTGAAAATAGTGACCCATACGTTATGGAATCGCAAACGAATAGAAGTGACTCAAGTTCGCCGATAATTGAAGAATCGAACGAAATCCCTGTGGTCGTACCCATTGAAAATATTGACAAACCCGTTGATTGTGTGAGATCTGAAGACTCTGAACCCCAGGCACCTGTTGAAGGATCTGAAAATACCCAGGGTACCGATCCTCAGCTTGAAATCTCGTCTGCTTCAAACCTGCCATTACAAGATCAAATCGAGATTCCTGAATCTGACATTGAAGATTGCGGCTCACCATGTACAAAACCCCCAATACAAACTTCATTCACATTGCTGAATACTGAAAGCGATGCAGATGAATCATGTGGTGAAGCATTTAGTCCGACCAGCGAAACGCCAAATTCTGAAAATAGTGGCCCATACATTATGGAATCACAAACTTATGAAAGTGTCCCAAGCTCGCCGATAATTGAAGAAGTGAACGAAATTTCAACTACTCCAAACCAACCGTTACAGGGTAAAATCCGGATTCCTGAATTTGACAATGAAGATTGTGGCTCACCATGCACACAACCAGCATTTGAAACCTCATTTACATCACTAAATACTGAAAGCAATGAAGATGAATCATGTGGTGAACTATTTAGACCGACCAGCAAAACTTCAAACTTTGAAAGTAGTGACCCATACATCAACTCACAAACCAGTGTCTCAAGCTCACCGATAATGAAAGAATCTGACGAAATCCCTGTGGTCGTGCCCATTGAAAATGTTGACAAAGCCGGCGAGTGTGTGAATTCACCTGTGGACGACCCTCAGCTTGAAATTTCAACTGCAGAAAGCCAACCATTGCAACACAAAGCCGGGGTTCCTGAATTTGACTATGAAGATTGTCGTCCACCAAGTACACCACCCCCAACTGAAACGTCATTCACTTCCCTGAATACTGAAAGCGGAGCCAACAAATCTTGTGCTGAACCCTTTTGTCCGACCAGCAAAAATTCACATTCTGAGAATAGTGACCCGTACGATATGGAATCGCAAACGAATAGAAATGTTTCTCGTTCGCCGATAATTGAAGAATTCACCGAAGTCCCTATGGGCGTAACCAATGAAAATGGTGACAAACCCGTCGAGAGTGTCAATTCGGAATTCCACACATCAGTTGAAGAGCTTGAAGGCCTGGCGAGTTCTCCACCCTGTCCATTGGCCACGAACGCCAACGAAACACTGCATGCCGATAGCATTCCAGCTGGTGACAGATTAGAAGAATTATCTTCAAATACCCCAACTGAACATGGAGGAAATACGGATGACATCGCGAACGTATTCGCGCAAATACACTTCAACTTCTTGGATGCAGAAGGGAACCCAGTGCAACTATGCCAGGAGGCATTAGACAACGGCAGAATATTATATGCCAATGCCGCTGCTACTCTTGAGGATGGGGAGGAGCCTGGCCAACCAAGAAGACATAAGCTGCTATACGCTGAAGGAGCAGCCGTAGTTGGTAAGAAAGAAAGCTTAGCAAACTGTACATTTCGGTTAAGGCTGGTCACAACCTTTTAGAATTTGTTACGTCCATAATATATTGTTGTTTGTTAATGAGTTCAATTTTATTTCTTTAAGGCGAGAACTCAACTCACACACGAATGATATTCATAAAGGCAACTCCGAATCAATACGTAAGATCGTGGCGTAGGTCGTTGACCGACATTCGAATGGGGGAGCCCGTAGTGGTGGGGGTTCCAGCAAGTGGGGCTATGTCATCACAGAATGTAGTTGTTGAGGAACACCGGTCCCAAGAACCGCCGACCACAATTCAACAAGCAACACCTTTACCCATTAGTTTGGCTTATGACGAGCAAGGGGTCGTCCATGCTTATACCAGAACTCAATACCAGGATCAGTCAAGTTGGATTCAGCGGGCCCAGGAAGCCCAGAACTTCATTCCTGAGTTCAATCGCCACGATTACCAAGATGTACACGAACGTTTGGCAGCCGAGACAGTATACTTGGAATCTCATTTTCAACCGGAAGAGTTGGAACAGGTTTATTACGAGGCCCGCCGGGATCTTTGGGGAGGAATGTATGAGAGTCAAAATCCACCCCCAAATCGAGCCTTAAGTGTATTGGCTGCGGCGGCGGTTAGCTTGGTAAGAAATACTGACCACCAGGCTTACACCAAACTCCCACGATTTTATATTAAAAAGCACCTGTTGTATTGGATTTCTCAATTTTAAAGTCCCGATGAAGAATGTTCGACCAGTGAAAACTATTTCGTTTACTTTTACAGGAGGCCGAAGATGCAACTACGCGTGCAGCTGCAGCCATTGCCGCTGTTGGCCAGCAGGCTCTACGAGATCGTCGGCGAGAGATAGAGAGACAGCAGCGTCGTGCTTCTAGCGCAGCCGGCAGTATGGCAAGCGTGCCCAGCAGTTCACAACAACCAGATTATCGACAACAACCACACCAGCAGAGTGGCAACGGCAACAGCAACCACCATCTCGGCCCGAGGAAAGCTTACCTTTCCCAACTCTCAAACCAACCGAAAAAGTGAAATAGACTGTTCAGACTGCAGGAGGTTGTCCAGTAAAAAAGTAAAAGATGTTCGTTCACTTAGTTCATAAATTGTCATTGTGCTTACAAAATTGCTGTATGACTGACTGATTATTATGGAGAGTTTGCGTGCGGTGGGGAGAAAAATTCGTAAATTAAATGTATCGTGGAATGATCTTTACTAGTTAAGATATATCAAGTATTTTAGACCCTAACAAACTACACCTAAGTTTTAGTACATACGCTAGACATTTGCTGTTAGATAGAAAAATGTTGGTGTTGATAATGTTTGTACTATCAGTTGTACTTTTATTCTCGTTCAACTAAGTCAAAGAAGAATGGTGAAGAGTAACCCTGGAAGTTGATGCTATTTTGGCTACTACACAAAACCAACTATTCCATGTGTTAATTTTATTCTTAGAGTTAGAGACTAGTTCATTCACTGCTATTGTTTGGCTAAGCTCATTAAGTATTTTAGATGAAATCGTTTAAATTTAACCTTAAACCATTTATAAAAATATAAGAAAGTATTTGATTACGAAAATTCCCAATTTTAAATTCATCGTGTTTTAAGTCGTACGCAACGATCTTAGTAGTGGTAGTTAAGGAAAAAATCATGATGTATTGCAATCTAGGTATTTTAGGCCTACGTATTGTATTTATTTATTTTATCGGATTTCTACGTTTAATTAATTACAATTACGAAGGTTAAGTTATACGAGTGTACTATCGCGCCAAGTTAGAAGTAATAAACTTTTGCAAGCTTATTTCGTTTTCATTTATTTAAGGTCAATGCGTGGCAGTTTTGAACTGATGAAGTAGTAGTTTTAATTGCCATCCATGACTTGGTTTTAATCGGCCAGAGTCTCAGTTCTGTTCTGACTTCTGACTCAGAAATTTTGAAACATTTTTAGTCTCGTCCCTGTAATTTTCAAGACATTAAAGCTTTATTAGAGGATTGCACTCGTACTGACTTCCCCCTCATCCTTACTGGACAGAAACCAGTTTTGATAAATTGTAGTTCAAATATGATGCCTATAGTGCCCATTTCAAATTTGTTAAGAAATATATTTAATATTAGCATCCAAATCTTTAGTAATTTGGAAAAAGTTATTATTTCTTGAAGCTATTGTCTCCGTTCAAATTTTTCCTGCCGCAGCGAAGGCTAGAGAAAAGCTAAAGCTTCAAACTAAAATTAAAAATATGCATTAGCGATGAAAGAAAGATAGAAATCAGAAACAAAGACATCATATAAAGAACCTACCCCTAGGAACTGCAAAAAAAAGTTCTTTGAAACTTATACATAGCAAAGATTTACTTTTGATTCTGAGATTACTGAGATATGCCAGTCAAAAGGGCGTCGGCATTATTATTTGTGTTCATGTTTCTATCGCCTCGCAGCCAAACGAGCGGCACGTTACACGTTGACCACGAAACTTGTGAGAATAACAATACGCGAGGGACCTATCTGTGGCCATTTTGGCAATTAATTGGTGGCAGATGAATGATGAAGGGAAGAGGAGCAATTCTTGCGGTTGATTCATGGTCTTGCATTGCATTCATTGCCTATTGCATCTCTCGGCACGGCACAACTCAAAGAAGAAGAAGAAGAACCAACTGAAGGAAAAGGAAAGGGAATCCATTATTGAGTCCTTTCTGAATACAATCTTTTGTATTCTTTTTTTTTTAAGAGAAAGTGAAGTTGCGAATCTTTTTGCAAACTTTGTTCTCCTATAAATTGAATGGGAAGAAGATGAGAGTAAACGTGTGAAGCGATTGTTTCTAATCTTGCAAAACTCATCACACCTCACATAGCATGGATGGGATGAGGGGGAGACGTGAACGTATTTACGTTATATGTTGATGCTACTATATTTGATTATCTCAAAACTCAACTCAACTCCTTTTACTACTTAATCCACAAATTCTCCCAATTTGTTTCATGCAATTTAACCGTGTAATTAAAGGTGAGGCAACCCAACTAGCTACCCAATCATTTGGTTCACGCTAGAAAAAGACCAGGATGCTTCCCTAAACATGCATTCATGCATTGTGTCGTCATAATTCGTATTCGTATTTAATTCTGCCCATCACGTTAAGTCTTATTTCACGAATGACTCCCGACTGGGCCAACACAATTCACCTCATTTTGATTTCCGCAAGGAAACCTTTGAATTTCGTGACATTTGTGCACATTCCTTTGTGCACATTTCGACGAAAAAGAAACACACCTGAGTCGTCGAGTGTCTGAGTCTGAATTTGTAATAATTGTCTTATATAAATATTCATTTTGAAAAATCTATTCTATTATTATACGTGCTCAATTTTTTATGATACGTTTCAAAAGGTGTTTGGGTTTAATTTGTTTCTAAATATTTCTTTTCATAATAATAAGATGAATTTTAGACGAGTTGAATGAATTATTGTACATAAATGCTAAAACTAAACGCATATGCATGCATTCAGGAATGAGCTTTCCATTTTTATTACCAAAAGATTTGTTGAAGATATACTCTTTTCCCCACCCGCACCCCGACCCCGACTGATCGTGAGATCCGAAGATAGTTTTGCCTCTTCTTGAGAACGTAATTCATGTTGTAGGAAAAACAAAGCGGACTCTATTTAGAGAATTGCACGATCGTGTCCTGAAAATGCTTTTGTTTGATAAAATTTCAATAGCTTTAGCCCGACTATGTTTAATCGTTAATACTAGAACCATTCGCTCTGCCATAATATGTAACCTATATTTACACTCACATAAGTTCACAGGGTTTTCGAGTTCGAGTTTGAGTGCGAATATTTCACGCCTACAACAATAAATCCTAGAAATCCCTGCCCGATGAGGTTAGATATTCCTCGACAGAAATATGTATATCCTTTTATGTTTTATAACAATAACCGATAGCCGATCTACATCGCAAAATCCAGGTCAGCAATATTTTTTCGGAACTCTACGGTTTGTCGATTGTACCTTTTGAATAAACCGAAGCAAATGTATTTGGAAAGGACAGCATATCCTGATTTTACAAATTATCGTTTTCGTTACCTTGCAAATTCTTACGATTAGTATTTGCTCGTTTACTGAACTGCAAAAGTTGTATTATTATTGCACTGTAAATATTTGCCGAAAGATTTCCGTAATCCTGAGCACACAAGCATCCTTCCACTCAAATGGCAAGAAGCCTAATTTGATTTGTTGAAAATTGAATCAATTGCATACTAAAATTTTGCCAATTCATTCCAGCCGATCAGTGCATATTAGGCGTTGAAGGGCACAATATTTATTAAATTACGCCTTATACTTTCTAACACTTTCAATTTTCAAATGCGAATTCAAAAGGACAAATAAGTCTGCTTAACAAATAAAGCATTAAATGTTCTTAGTGAATCCTCAGAAACACTTTTTGTTGGACAATCGACAACTCGTACCTCCTCGTCGCGTCGGCTCTGTTGATTTTCTTGTCGAAGGTCGTATGCGGTGCGGTTGAACAATATTATTCCTTGTACCAATTAGGTGACGTTGTTCTATTTTCTTTTGCCGAAACCTGAGGTCAGTCCTTCGATCCTTGTTGCGGTAAAATTATCTCAAGAAATTAAATGGTTTTCTAAGATATTAGACAATCGCTAATTAATATTTGCTGTTGACGAATGAGAAGAGAATTGAGCAAAGGGCATACAGAAATGGAGATATCATTGCATTGCATCACCAAACCAAAGCCAATAGTACAAAGGTTTAGTGCAGTGCAAACATAACATTTCTTGAGCTAAGATTTTGTTTGACTTTATTGCAAAGTGCAAAATTGCATTGCCAAACTGCATTCTCAGCGGTTGAGATGATCTTCTAATTCTAAACAACTAAATGTAGTGCCTGCATTCAATTCAAGAATTCGATTCGCTGTTTTCAA
>JAQGCM010001723.1:0-13870 GCA_034699705.1 Hymenaphorura dentifera | reverse complement strand
GTACTTTTTTAAGATGAAATTTTAATAATAAAAATAATAATTTATCGATTTTGATTGAAAATTAATGAAATTCAATTCATTTTTAGTAATTTATTTATTGTTAATTTTTTTTTGTTTTCTGTAGTCTTAAATTTTCCCTGAAGCAAATTTCTAAAATTTAATGAACCCTACTGGTGCCGATAGTGCCGAACTGCCGTGCCGACTGCCGATGCGCGAATTGAATGCCAATTTATATAATGCACTTCTTCTAACTTCTTATTTAAATGGATGAAATGCCAATGTCAATTTTACACAAGAATTTTTTGCAAATTTTGATAAAATGCCAGGCTCAGCCAAGTCAGATCTACTGATTTCTCTTTAATGGACAGGTTTTAAAAAAGTTCGAAGTTTTTAGCAAGAAGGTAAGAACGAATGCTTTGCTTCCGTAAGGCTGAAGAAGGCTGTGCTTTTTAGACGTTGAGAGATCTCAAAAAAAGTAGTTTTTGTGAGTTGAAATCTTAAATGAATGCAAAAACGCAATTATGCCTTACTGGAACCGAAATTACAAAGTCTTTTTAATACAAAAAATGAGATGCCTCTATCACATCTCCCACACACTCCTACGAAACAATCAAGCAATAATAAGCTTAAATTACATTTAGAATGAGTTTCCCACTACTTACTTGCTTCAAAATTTGAAAAGAAATTGAAATTGGTCTGAGGTCCTGCTGAATAAATACACAGCTTAGATAGTAATTGTTTTCAAGCACTAATGTCAACTAGTGGTTGTGGCTCTTCGCTGACCTCCGGTGCTTCTGATTCGTCGTATGCCTTTTCTGAATGACTAACAACGACGCCGTCCCATACCGAAGGGCAGGAAATAAATTCACCTATAGCGTCAAAAAATTTAAATTAGAACCACTGTGCTTTGTGAGCTAGGCATGTAGTAAAACGATCAAGTTTCTAAAATAGCCATTCTTATCTTACCTCTATTCTCCAACCCAAGGACAGCTTTGTAACCTCCCTGGCCCAAAATACGGTGCAGAGTTTGAACTGTCATCGTGGCCATGTCCATGTCCGCTGGACTTAAATTATGACTCCGTTGAGCCGTTCCCGCATAACCCGGCAAGTACATTCCTCCGGACATCAATGACAGAATGCGACGAAAAGCGAGGTTGACTGGAAGGGCTTGACGGACTGGGTTGTTCATGACAGCATAGTGCGCCTGCATGCAGGAAAAAAATTAATTTCAACAATGAAACCGTAACGAACGACGAAAGAATCCAAAATATTCAGCAATGAATGTTATGAATGTTTCTACTCATGCTCGACTCACGAGAATATCCAGCAACCAAGTAGACACGCATTGCATTCCAGAAAATCTTGACCTCATGTCTCGCAGAATCCGAATCAATACTTTGACTGTTGAATTATGAGCATTCTCCTCGAACCAACGACTAAAATTCAAAATTCAAACGTTGAAATGACTTAAGAATATTTTCCAGCGATTCTTCAATCATTTTTCGAGTCGTAAAAACACACCTGTGTCGTATGGCTTGCCAATGCTCATTCATGTGCTTAAGACTCAAATGAATCTCCGGATCTAATTTCCTCAAATTTTGCGGAATCGTAGTGATAAGAATTCGAACCGTGGCCTGCACATTTGCAAGGTCAAATCCACGCGGAGTAATTGCAGTTCTGACGCCTTCAAAACACGACAAAAAAACATCAATCATTTTAATTAATTGCGACCCAAGATTGCAAGGTTGAAATCCAATCCTGGGAATAAATTTTTACGTACATTCAGTCTGTCGTAGTTCATCTGCAACTTTGTTGCCCAGTGCGTCTACAGCCTCCCTTGTCGGTAGAGTTTTAAGGATAACCACAAAGTCTGCTGTCTTGTGGCCTTGTAGAATTGTGCCTTGCTTGAATGAGCCAACTTGACGAACTTCGTCGACTTGCTGTAATACAACACGACAGATAACAATAAATTTTTTCAACAATTGGGAGACTACAATGGAATGGCATGCAAGCAAGCAAGACTAAAGACTTACACAAGCCTCAAAAGTCCCAGGAGTTAAGATCAAATTTTCCAAAATCCCTTGCACTCTCGTCACAAGGTTCTGGACACCTTGGATTTCCTCTGTAGACGGAGTGACCTCCGTGTTTCGTTTCAAAATTGCCTAGTTCATTTCATTATTACGAAAAAATTACAACATACGCATACAAATTACGATAATATTGGTGTTCATCTCTTTCTTAGTTAGAGCGCTTGGCTTACCCCTGTCAGTGCCGTATCGTCCACGACTGCAGTTGTCACAACTGGAAAAATGTCTTCATAAAAAGTCAAGTCAAATGGCATTCGCCCATTGTTGTTGAGAACACCCCCGCCCCCTCCTCCACCACCACCATTTCTTCCGCCGTTTCGCCTCATGCCTCCGCCACTTCCTCCAGGCCCGGGTCGCATTGTTGCGGAGCTCAACTCAAGGTCACGACAATCACAACAATCAAGTCAAGTCAACAATTAAAAGTTTGCTTAATTTTAAATTGACGAGCTGACTGACTGCTAAAATTTTTGCTCTGAGCTGACCGGAGTTTGAAATTCGAGTCTTTTGGCTCTTTTAAAATTCAAAGCGTCTGAAATGTGAGTCTCACGTTGCCTCAAATTTCTCCACTGAAAAATGCGCGAGTTTAGAGATTTGAAATGATCACGTGGTCACGAGACAGCTATTTGCGGAATGCGGTTTTTATTTGAAGGGGAAGAAAGTACAGTCCTTGCGTTGTTTTTTTAAGCCCTGCTTTTGCTCTAAAAAACGAACAGACGGTCGGTCGGCGTTCTAATTTTTTTTTAAAATACTGAAAAACACTGCAAAATTTATTGAGAAGGCTCTCACAGATTTTTTAAAAAGCTTATAAACTGCAGAGTACGATTTCAAACATTTAATAGTACAGAATCATGCCACCGAAAAATGCTGCTGGAAACACGTCCTCAGCTGCTTCAAAAGTTAGCAAGAAGACGGAACAAAAGAAGAAGGACAAAGTGATTGAGGTAATTAAAAATTTTGTACAAAATTAAAATATTGAGCAAGTTGTGTAGGACTTTTTGAGTGAAGTTTTTGGAATGGTTTAATGGAATGATTCTTCTTCTGTCATCTCTTCTATTGTAGGACAAAACGTTTGGTCTCAAAAATAAAAAAGGAGCAAAACAACAGAAATTCATTCAACAAGTCGAGAAACAAGTCAAATTTGGTGGAAATCCGTCCAATCGTAAATTAGAATTGGATAAATTGAAAGGTGTCAAGGGAGAAGCGGAGGATGACATCACAGCCACCATTTTTAAGCCAGTTATGCAGGCACAGAAAATTGAAAAAGGTACAGATTTGATTTACACGTTCCAGCTTCGGCTCAACACTAGCACGATTTTTGCAAACAACATCCTTATTTTTATGCGGAAATTGCCAAAAATTATATAGTATGTTTCTGTCTGTTTTGCCTCCAGGTGCCGACCCCAAATCCATTTTATGTGCGTTTTTCAAGCAAGGTCAATGTGGGAAAGGTGACAAATGCAAATTTTCTCATGACCTCACCATTGAGCGCAAAGCAGAGAAAAGATCTTTGTATTGCGACATACGTGATGATGAGGGCGAGGCGAAAGCGGATACGATGGACACTTGGGATGACGCAAAATTAAAAGAAGTGGTTGAGAAAAAACACGGAGAACATACCAAAAGTGTGCCTACAACTGATATCGTACGTCAAGCGCAGCCTCTTTAAAGTCAACAATCAAAATCCTAACAACGTCTTCAGAACGGATTCCTCTTATTGTTCTCATTTCTAACTCTAGATTTGCAAATTCTTCCTTGACGCTGTCGAGAAATCAAAATATGGTTGGTTTTGGGAATGTCCGAAAGGAGCTGACTGCCACTACAGACACGCGCTGCCTCCAGGATTTATGCTGAAGAGGGTTAGTCAATTACCAGGAATTTAGTTGGAATTTAATTGTTGGAATTGTGGATTTAATATTATAATATAATATTAAATACAACATATTATGTTGTATAATTTTTTCTAAATGTTAGGACAAAGTGAAAGATTCGAAAAAAGATGAAATTTCTTTGGAAGATCTAATTGAACGTGAGCGCACAGCCCTCAGCTCGAGTAATTTAACAAAAGTTACGCTCGTTAGTTTTGTCCTTTGGAAAAAGAGAAAATTAAACGAGAAGAAGGAACAGCTCAAATTGACTGAAGACAAAAAGAGAGATGATTTCAAGGCTGGACGACAAGTTGGGGTGAGTTGATGGCTGAGTTCATCTGACAATGAGCTGAGCTAAGCAAGTTTAAAAGCAATTAATTATTCAAAATGTCACTCAATTGTTGTCATGTTGTAATTTCTTCAGTTGTCCGGTCGAGAAATGTTTACGTTTAATCCTGCGATGGCGGCTGATGGTGATGATATTGAAGACGGCGAGGCCACATTTGATACTAGGAATTTCATGAACGACGACGACGAAGAGCAAGACTCACATGAAGTGAGTTTTCACTTCTCAATATTAAAAATAAATCTCTTTTTGGACTTTGATTTTGAGCAAAGATCAAAAAATTTATCCGTTTTATTTTTGTTTCGCAGTACAAGGAAATCGCGTTCGACCAAGTTTGGGAAGAGGAAGAAGTGAATGAGAGTGGGACGATGGCTGAGTCGAATCGACTTGATATTCTAAGAAATGAGACTGCAGTCGCAGCAGCCACCCTTCTAGCGGACACCTTGAATGGCATACAAATAGATGAAGATTTATTCAATGAAGATGAACTACCTGATGACGAAGATGAGGATACAGAATAATTCGAAAGTTCGAAATTTTTTTCAATCATCACATATACAAAACTACATATTATTATTACAGAAAATGCCGTGAAAATTGGAATAAAAAATGATGATTGCTTTCTGCGGATAAGCTCTCAAATCAGATTCTAAAATGCAGAGTACTTTCATCTGATTTGTGCTTTGCAATCGTAATGTATTTTTTTTAATTGAAATTCGACAACACGAGTACTTAAGACCATACATAACTTGTATATTTATTTCCAATAAATAATTAAATATAGAAAATTAAATTTATAGTTCATAAAGAAGAATAGAATAGAATAAACCTAAAAGTCCCATGACATTTAGAGTGTAAAACAAATTAACTACAGCCAGTCGAGAATCAAATTCAGTTGGATTTAAACCATTGCGACTTGACCGGCATTCTCCTGACAAGATCACTTGAAACTTTTTACAAAATATGATTTTACTCCAACACTCTTTTCAAATTGAGTGCATCCTTCATCATGAAGTCTCGCAAAGCCCACAATGCTTTCACTGTTGACCCATGTGTTCCAGCTCCATTTCCTAGCCAGTGAACTGGCAGTTTTTCAGGGTCAGGTGGCACAGTGTTATCCACCGTTGCCTTCAAACTTCTTTCCCACAATGGCTGAACCCGTGGAGCAAGGGCTGTTGCTTCCCCTGAAGTGTGTAGGCTCTCAATGTATCTGCAAACATCAAAAAATTCTCATTATCACATAATTAAAAATGACAACTGGCGCACCAATATTTAAAAGACAAGCACGACAATTACCTGATGTATGCTTCCGAATGCAAAAGTTTTTGCGGTCTTGGCGGAACCGAAATAAACAAGGGATCCGGTTGGAGTGGTGCCCTTATTACAGCAGCAGGTTGGACGACCGGTGGTTGTGCCGCAGCAGCTGAAGTTGAAATAAAAACAATAATTAGCTCAAAGCTCAAATAAAAATATTCTGACGCTCAATCATATAAAAACAAACAAAAAATTGAAAACCAAAGTAGAGCAAAGTACTTCAATCCATTCAAAAACCAAATTAAAACAAAACTCACAGCCAAGCAGTGGCGTTGTCGTCGTTGAATTTGTATTCATAAGCGTAGGAGCAACAGGACCTAAAAATGGTGCATGCGAAACTTTTGGAGCCTTTTTAGGAGCCAGTTTACGTTTAGGATCACGACAGAGTATAATATTCCTACAAATCAAGCACAAACAAAAAAAACGAGTCAAAAAAAGAGACTTCATGCAAAAAGTACTCACTGCTTGCTTCAGCAGCTCTCGAAGCCAGAGTACTTCTTGACCATTGTAAATTCCTAAATTATAACATTAAATTCCTCCCAATTTAAAACCTTGCCGTTGATTGTCGCATTAATTTACTTTTCTAGAATTTGTAATAACAAAAATGATTGAAAACAGAAATCACGCAAAGCTTACTTGCTCCTCATTTCGGGGTGAATAATTCGTCCATTTCCTTTCAAGATGTGAATGTCTTTGACATGTTTCAATAATCGTGGAAGATTTGGGAAAGGATTGGCCCCCTTTTTAACTCGTCCGCAATTTTTCCAAGAACATTGAAATTCTCCGTCTACAAAAAAAAAGCTCGGATCAACGGTAAATTCCAATTCCAGCAAATAGGAACTTAAAATCTGATGCACAAAAAATTTTACCATTCGGATTAGAATCCTTGAAAGCTGTCGCGACGTGTCCATTTGGTTCCTGAACTGTGTGTTCAATCAAGTCAAGTGCGTCTTCAAATTGCCAATCGCAGCCGGACCAACAACACTCAAAAATCCAGTCTGGGTCTTTTTTCAAACCCATCGTCACGGTCATAATATCGACGTCTGGTTTAGAGCCTTCCTTTCCTCCTGTTTTGGTGCTTGGAAGTTCAATGCCTTCTCGGAACGCAATTTCTTTCTCCTCGTTCATCCGAGTTGCTTTTTGTTCATAAATCAATTTCTCTTTGGCCGTCTTTTTCCTCCACTAAAAAAAAAGAAATAATTGAATAAAGTGATCGTGATCATAAACCGCACAAAACTAAATTCAACGCGCCACTCGTAGCTTACATCATTTCCAACAATGCGACTAATTTCTCCAAAAGAAGAAGTTGGATTCTTTTCCGCCACACTTCTTCGAACCTCACTCGAGTACAGAATATATCCCGTAACGAGTTTCTTCCCCGGCGTTTTTCCACCTTTCTTTGTACCGCCAGTAGCAGTAGTTCCTGTTGTACTTCCTCCAATCCCAGACGCAACGTCGGAAGTTGCCAAAGATGGTGGTGAGCCGTCCAGCGAATCGTCCGTCTGGTTTTCAAGTTCCATTTTAATTGCACTGAAAGACCCGGGCTCAAATTTCGACACTGGTTTCAATTTGGGCATTTCTGGGATTACAGTGCCGTCAAGGTCAACTCTGACCAAAGAGATTGGGCGCTTGAAGTAATAAATTTCATCTTGGTGGACATTTGGATCGGTGTGAACTACTTTGTGGAGTCCTTCGAACTTTTTAATTTGACGACGGGCTTCTTCGTACATCGACTCACATAAATAGACATCATCTTCAGCGAATTCGGTTGGCCGAACTAAATTTTTGAAAAATATTTTAGAAAGAAAATTCAAGCAGACGACAGAAATATTACCAAAATACTTACATCGAATGTACTCATCAATTTCTAACACGGAACAACGCCCACAAATGCTCAGCAATGGATTTGTGTCTTCAATTGAACTTTGAAAAATTTCCTGCTTGTAAAAGGTCCGCCCTGGGGAAACACTTCCAGGGCTGACTTCAGCCAATGATGTGAACCAAGGTCCATGAAAATAAGTGACTCCGGTGTTGTCTGACCACATTGTGTCAACTTTCGCCACCAATTTCTTTGCGTTCTCAACTCGGACGTAGACATAGTCTCCAGCTCGAATTGGTCCACACGATAAATAATATTGTTCATAAAACGTGTATCCTTCTTGCCCAACCACAGTAACTTTAGACAATGCAATATTTGGAAATTCTTCAACTGGAGACTTCTCTGCATCGTCTTCCATGAATTGCAGTTCTTCCTTGTGTCTTTCAACTCTTTCTCGGAAGACAGAAGCAACTCGAATGGGTTCCAGCAATTTCTTACGTGGTACTAACACGACACGGTCAGAGGTAAATGACCACGAGTTCAATTTTGTAAAAGAGCGGCCGCGTGAGGAATATCTCTGTACACAAAAATGAAACTTTGTGAACCTGATCTTGGCACAATTCTAATAATTCAAATATGATTTGAAACTTACATATTCGCAAACATAAACATCGTCATCCGCATATCCTTGTGGGGCATGAGTGAAATATTCTTTGCCTTTCACGGTCATGACGCAGCACCTCCCAGTGATCTCACTCAGCTGGGCCGTCGATCTAACTTCGCTTCGAAAAACTTCCTGCATGATTAAAAAATAGAAAAAACATGCTACAATCCAATTCATTATGGAAATATTGAAGTTAGAGTTAGACGGGATGCTAACCTTTTGCAGAAATTTCCTCGTAGGCAAATGATAGGTTTGGTCTGGACGAAAGAACCAAATCCCTTCAAACATTTTAGTTCCGTCTGGCTCAGTCCAAAGTTTTTGAATATTTGCAATGTTCGGTTTAAAGTTTGCTTTGTTTGTATTTGAATTTCCATCTTGAGCCGAATCACTCACGCCACTACTATAGCCTGGAGAGGGTGAAATGTAAACAAAGTCTCCGATGCTGTAGACGTTATCATTGTAGCTTTCGCTCTGTAAATTTGGAATAAAAATAGAAAAGTTAAGAACACATTGGCACGCAGTGAAAATTTAATATTTTGTGGATTTTTGAATACCTGCGAAGATTGAGTTGTGGACGGGTCAGTTTCTCCTTCTTTCTTTACCTCCGACATTACAACATCTTCTTCCTGTGGAACTTCTTTATTCTTCTTTTCTTCCTTCAGAGCTTGAACTGCAATGTCAAAGTCCGCTTGAGTGAAACTTAGCGCAGGAGATTTCAACACCGCGCCATTTGCACAAATTTCATCTCTTGTCCGAATAAAAAATGTGTTTAGCTCAATTGAATCAGCAAAAAGCTGCGAATCCGTCCGTGAGAGACGTCGAGCTCGATCAAAGCACAAGAACATGTCAGTTTGAAAAGTGTCTAATCGTTTGTAAAACCCACGATCTAATCTGCTCTTGATCAGATCCAAAGAAATTGCACGAATTCTGTACAAACAAAATTGCCACAAACAATTAAATTGAAACCAATGTGGTTACAGTTCCTAATTTCCTTGCTACAATAGCTGATCTTACTTCTCGCCATCCACCTCATCGAATTCGGGTAACTCGGCCATAGTATCTGTGTAACACCTGCCCTCCTCATCTTGATGGTTATAAACAGAGCTAAAGATCGAGGTGAGAATTTCCCTGACTGCACCCTTCACGTCCGGCAAGAGTCCGTCGTCATCCACCAAACCCAATTTTGTTTGCAGAGCAAGTCTTTGCAAAACGAGCGCATCCTTGTAAATCTGAGAGTCAGGCTCATTGAATTTGCACGCGTTGTCAAACATTAGCATTAAATCTGCGAGAAGTTGTTCCAGAGTGTCGTACGAGTACACCTTAAGTTTGTGACAAATTCTGTCCATATCAATCGGATTTTTGATGACTTCGTAATACCCAGGGTACTCCTGAAATAAGAGCGAGATCAGAATTAGCACGACTGTATTAAGGGAACAAGAACAATTCGGATGGGATTTGCTTACTGTTTTAGATGGCAATTTGAGGAAAATCGTTGATAAAATACGCCCGTTTTTGTCTTTGTAGTCTTTGATTGTGTCCAAAAGAGTCTTCAATTTTAATGCCAATATAGGATTCTTCTTTGCTCTAAGAGTAGAAGGCGAAGTGTTACTAAAAATTCTAGCACCAAAATGCCCAACCGCCAAATCGCACTCCTGCTCGCGACGCGACAAAAATTGATAACTTACTTCTTTGCCTTCTTTCCACCCTCTGGACCCATTTCTTTCAATTTCTGACTCAAAATTTTGTCAAGCTTGTTCGCATCCTCGTATATGAGAGAACCTTCTTCGTTGTACACTCGACAATTACTAAACATTGTCTATTTGTTTCAAAATAAAAAAAATAGGCGTTCCTCTAATAAATTAATACGTACATGGAAAAAGTAAATCAATTCACACGAACCTGGAAGTCCTTCATGAGCTCACTGATGGAATTATACTTGTCATTCTTGACGTTTGCCTCAATCATTTGCATATCAATCGGCTCAGCAATGACTCTGTAGTAATCCGGATACATTTTCTTGGACGGTTTTTCCATAAATAGTTCAACCGGCGAACGACCATCAGGTTCCTGTATTAGAATGTAACAATTAGAAATCAAACCTTAATTTAAGTGCGTGAAATCAAAATGTGAACACAATTCAGTGAAATTACCTTTGACTCCATGATGGATCGAACTAAAATGTTGAGCCGTTTCTTCAGTAACTCTTTGGGAGGCAGCCCTTTGGTATTCCACTCCTCCTTGTCCTTAACTGCAGCTTTTGCTGGAGTTATGACGGTTGCACCTCCAGTCGGTGTTTCCTTCCCAACCTTAGATTTTCCTCCGGCTTTCTTTCCACTGCCTCCAGGTAAGCTTCGGCTCACACTAGAATCCCTTGAAGTTGATCCGTCCCTCAAAAACGGTGACGGCTGGAAATCCATAGTATTAGCATCCGACAAGTATTCAGGAGAACCGAACTTTGAAAATGGTTTTACTTCATGTGTGCTGGACTCTCCAACTGACCCCTCGTCATCGTTCTGTAACTCTTCAACTGTGGAAGTGGCAACTTTTTGAAGTTTGACGGCCCATTTGTACAAATTTGAGTCTGGTCTGTTGTAAATTTTAGCATTCTCAAACATGAGATTCAAATCGCTCTGAACTTCGCCAATGTCTCCATACTCTCCCCTCTGAAAGCAATTCAACAAGTTGATTATGGCTACATACTGACGCAGAGTGCATACTGAAAATCCACATCGAGCTTGAGCTTACCTTAATTTTTGTTTTAATCTGTGCCAATGAGATTGGATTTTTAATTTCCTTGTAATAGTCCGGATAGAATCTTCTGGAGGGAAGTCGCTTGAAGGGTTCACTGAGTAGCTTTCCAGAAGTGCCGGTCAAGCTACAAACGCTCTCGTACAAAATCCACATTGGACTCTCTGTGTCACCGCACTGTGACTCATCTTCGTCTTCCTCTTCTTCCCCACCTCCGGCATCGTCGCCGTCATCATCGTATTCTGCGGCCTGCTTAAAAGTTCGTGCACGATCCTCTTCATCATCAGTATCCTCATACTCATATTGCAAAGCAGCCGTTATGGCAGAGTGCGACAATCCACTTCTAAGTCTTCGATTTCTAATACGCTCACTGGTTTTCCCAGACCCTGAGCCGGTGGGAGTATGTTTTCCATGTTCAATTTCACTTCGCTTCGCGCTCACTAATTTTTTCAGAGCCTTTGCATCCTTGTAAATTTGTGAGCCAGTTTCGTTGAAGCTGCAAGCATTCTTGCACATGAGAACGACGTCTTTTTCAAGATCCTGCATTGAACCGTAGTCTCCTGTTGAACAGAGCAAATGGGGAAATTATTTTCCAAGTATTTCTAAAAGCTAAACTAATGCAACTTTACCGGCTTGTATTTTAGTAGCGATCATTTTCAAATCGACGGGGACTTCAATAACATCATAGTAGG
The DNA here is from genome assembly GCA_034699705.1 of Hymenaphorura dentifera. Classification (NCBI taxonomy): domain Eukaryota; kingdom Metazoa; phylum Arthropoda; class Collembola; order Poduromorpha; family Onychiuridae; genus Hymenaphorura; species Hymenaphorura dentifera. The sequence continues at coordinate 2,335 of JAQGCM010001723.1, read as the reverse complement.
CTGGATAATTTTTCTTTGAAGGCAGTAGTTGAAACGCGGTGTGAATGAGACGACCTTCCACATCGGTGGCAACCATTATTGCCGAGAACAAATCCTCCAGTTGTCCATTAAGAATAGCGTCATTCTCCTCAGCTCGATCTTTCTCTGCATTTGAAGAAGACTCAGACGTTTCATCGCCATCACCATCGCCGAGTGTTGGCTTTCGAGATTCCATTGCGGCTGCTCTGCGTGCCTGAAATAGAATCACGATATAAATTCATTAACATCTTGAATTACGTTGGCAAGTATTAATATTAATTTTTTAGCAACCTATCATCTTACCAGTTTTCCCATCTTCAAAATTATCTTGCCTTTGCGGTCACCCTCCTCTGACGTAGTATCGAGATCAAACAGGCGACATTTACTCTCAATAAAAAAATCCCACAAATCGCAAGCATCCTTATGTTCTTGAGAAGATCGCTAGTAATTTCAAGTCAGAAATGATTTTAATCAAATATTTAAGACTACCACCCAGATATTTCAAAACCCAAACCTAACTATGATACTGCCTGAAGTTACCTTGTAAAACGCCTTGGCATTCGTTACCATCAGATCTACGTCTGCAGACATTTGGTCAACGTCGTCATAAGCGTCCATTTTAATTTTCTGCTGAATTTGAAGCATTCCCATTGGACTGCTGACCACCTACGAATCGAGTGATTGTAAATTTTTATTTCAATTCAATTGCTAGCACAAAAATACATAATGCGGATTTGCACAGGCAGGTAGTCTAGAAATGGTTAATTTCATTTATAGTAGTAATTACTAAAATATAAGTTATAATTATTATAACTTTTCTTACACTATAGTAAGCTGGCTCTTGTCTCCGTTTTGGGACTCTGATGAATGGTTCACACATAAGAGTCCCGTCCTCCTTCTTATGAGTTCGAATGATGTCGTACAATTGTTGACATTGCTCGATCTGAATTAAATCAATCAATGAGTTAGTATGATTTGGTATTAGACTCAAGCTAAAAAGGCAGCGATATCAGGCGCAACAGCCCCCCCCCCCCCTTGCGCTAACTGCTAAACAGTCAAAGTCAAAAGTGTGATTTTATTGACTTACTGGATCCATTTTGATAATTTTTCTTCTTTTTGAGTCTGCCGACTCCAAGTCGCCCACGCCAGACTCATCGTCGCGACTTGGTTGACTAGCCGTTGACATCCGGCGTCGTTTTGATGTTGACGCTGACATCTTCGTCACGTCGATCTTTCACAAAAACCTGACAAAACTGATAACTTCTGTACTAAAGCCCACCAAATAGCAGTGCAGGATGCAAATGATTCAAAATCCAAACAGCACAAACTTTTTTCAGTGTTCTTTTTTAATACAATGACAATTCATGAAAAGTATTTATTTTTTCTTAGCTCACTTTAATTTAAGGCGGTTGACGGTAGTCACTCACATTACAACCCTAATCTCAACTTGAGTTTGGGAGACGCCGCTACATTCAACACATGAGGGAATTTTAAATTCAACGCTTATTCGCAACCTACCCCAAGTGGGGAGACGAGTCACACAAAGTCTAGAAATAAAATAAAATCCTCTACCTACCGCAACAAATTTATGACTTAATTTTGAATTAATTAAATAATTATTAATTACTGCTGAAAATGAAAATTCACTCAATTAAACCAAGAAAATATGCAATTTTTAACCCCAGTCAAAATCATCTGTCGAAGGAGCTGGAGTACGAGGCGGAGGTGGAGTTGCTGATGGAGCCTTCTTGAAAACTTCGTCGGATTTATCTTCGTCGCAGTAGCTGTCATCAATTTTTCTTTTTGAAAAGTTGGAATTGTTATCGCGTCCACCGCGATTCCCAAAGTCTCGGCCACCACGATTTCCAAAGTCACGACCGCCACGGTTCCCAAAGTCACGGCCACCACGATTCCCAAAATCTCGGCCACTGCGATTCCCAAAATCTCGACCACAACTACGATTCCCAAAGTCCTCTCCGCCATCACGATTTCCAAACCCCCGACCATCACGACGAACCGGTTGGCTCTCAGCTGGAGATTTTTGTTGCACTTCTGTTCCGCCCCAGTCAAAATCATCTGTCGAAGGAATTGGAGTACGAGGGGCTGGTGAAATCTTGCAAACATCTGAATTGGCTCCGTTATCGGAATTTCCCTTAATCGCTGCTTTCGGCTTTTCTTCGGTATCGTCGTCCCAGCTTTCGTCTAAGGTTGTCCCTGCTCTTGTATTTTCCGAAAAACTTGAATTGTTATCTCGTCCACCACGATTCCCAAAGTCTCGGCCACCACGATTTCCAAAATCACGGCCACCACGATTCCC
>JAQGCM010001722.1:0-13874 GCA_034699705.1 Hymenaphorura dentifera | reverse complement strand
AAAGTCTGGGTTTTTGCACAATAAATCGAACTTTGCATTGAATTCTGAGCAAAACGAGTGGTTATAATTTTCCTACCCCTCGACAGAAAAAAAGCTATTCGACTTTTTGCTAAAAATTTAGTTTTGAACATAGCAAATTACACACTACCGATCAATATTCTCAACAAATCGTGCGTTTCTTGGAACTTGTATCGGCTCAAAACTGAATGCAAAGTGTTATTTACAGTACAAAAACCGATAATTCAAAAATAATCATTTTGATTTGGTTGTCACCCGAGGTCAAAGGTCAACAATTTGTCCCTTCAGGTCTTTTGGTCTCTGCCATGCTAAAACTTCGATTGGACTGACCGTAATTCCGCTAAAGTAAATAACAAATATCGTCGTCATGTCTCAAAAGGCCATGAAGACAACAATTTAAAATAATAAATGTATGTTTTGATTTCCTGTGTTGTGTTCAACATTTATTTTTGAAAACAAATCTTGCATGATCACTAAAATTACTGCTACTACTGTACTGCAAGGATTTGCAATCATATTTTAAATAATTTGTACGGAATTAAATGTTATTTTACTGGTAAGCAAATTAATCAATCTTGACAGCCTCAATAAATATTTGTTGCGCTGCAAGTGCTGCTATTAATTGCATGCTCAAATTGACGTTTCACAGACTACAAGCAGTGAAGTGAAGCAGTCGCTGTCGGCTTCTCATGAAAATCCGCACAACTACTGCAACTGCTTTGGCCAAAATAATATTTGTCTTTCATTATACAGTATCGCCACAATCGCCATTCGCCAGTGAGCTCAACTTTCTGCACCTTTTCTGCAAAAATCGCCAATTTAGCAATTTTCATAGTTGCGTTGCAGCCTTGCAGGTAGGTGCCTTCATTAGCTGCTCGCAAGCAGCGAACAGTGAAAAGTTGCAGCCTTCATTTTTGCAAAAATTGAGCCAACTCTGATGACAAATTTCACCGAATGTATATAGGACGACGCGACCAGACCATTATTTGGTACAATTTTTTGACATGGTATGATTTTAGCAAACAACAGCGCAATACAGCATAGTAAAACTCGACTCAAATCTGATTGCAATTGCAATCGCAATATCGCAAATCGCAATCTCTACAAAATCCCCAATGGAAAATGATTCTCGGTGGTCTCGGTCTCGGTGCAAAAGTTTTTGGAAGGTTTGCGATTGCTGCGAGTAGTTTCCGAGAGTCAATTGTATTGTCCTTGCGTGAGAATTAATGAATGAGCAGAAGTACTTTGTACTAGTATGTCGTCGGTCGGAGTTGGACTAGGAGATTGAGATTGGAGTCGTTCTAGTTGTTCCCAAGAGAGTCGTCGGATTAGTCAAAATTGAAATGAAAAGGATCCTTCAGCTCAACTCTTCTGTTCTGACATAATTTCAATCAACCAGTTTTTCCCACCAACATCCTTTTTTGAAACACTAACCCCATCCTCTCCGTATCCTCACGTTACTGCACTGGCAGCTCACGTCATAATAATTGACAATCGTCACTGTCTCGTGCGTCCTGCTCTCTCGACAAAGTTGACAAGTTGATTTTTACGATTTTTTTTTTACATTTTTGACAACCTTTTTCGCAAGACTCAAATTTGGAATACTATTGGAATCGCTTTTTACAAACGGAAAGTGTGAATCTGCTCGGAATGGCTGACGCGGAGAAAGTCATAGCTCCAGTAGAACAACAACGGAAAACAACTCAAAAATATCATGAGCGTGAAAAGTGGGGAAATAAATTGGAGTTTATTTTGTCCTCAATGGCATTTTGCATTGGACTAGGTGAGATACGATCCAGTTGGTCTCTTTGGATTTCTTAGAATTAAGTCTGTCGATATTTTGGGCAAATATTCGTTGAAACTCTGAATACAACTCACAAGTGTCACCGAGTCACTCAACAATCGCAAAAGCACTCGGGCTCTGCTTGCATGCACGTGTGCTAATTTCATCGATAAAATAACTTTTTTGAAAAACTAATAGTCTCAAAAGCCAACATCACACACACGGCAAGGCGTTTTGGAGAATCTCAAATCGTCAAATGAACTTCACTAAAGCAAAATCTAGAATGCATTATGAGAGGTTTCCGCACTACTATGGAAAATCTAGTCAAAAGTTTAGAGCTTGTACAGCAACAGCAGATGATCGTCAATCGTTAGCAAATATTTTTGCAGCTTTGCTTTTGAATTTTGAAAAGTCCAGCGATTGTTAGCAAAAAAATCTTGCTGCACGCACAATAAAACTTAAGAGCCGGTAGTAAATCAGATTTTTCTTCACATAAAGTGCCACAAACGATTTAGGTTTGGGACTTTCTTCTAGTGAAATCCATAAAGTGTTCAATTTATTACATAAAACCGTAAATTTTTTACATAAGCACACTTTCCATTTATATATTTTTGTTCTAATATTTGTTGATCCGAATAGAAAAAAGTGGAGCCTACATATTTCTGTGGGTATATTTGACTGCAAAGTGAAAAAAAGTTGCAATGTAACTCGACAGCATTGCATTGGTTTTATGAGATTTCCGCCCTTTGTTTTCCAAGCATACATAGCGTTTCCATTTCTTTGAAAATGAATTTGAAAAGTTATCTCTGCATTTCTGCCAACTGAATCGAAACAGAACAACAGAACAGAAGCAGCGCTGGAAAACTTTTGCGTTGCACAATCTACAAATTTAAATATGAATGAAACGCCAACGCTGATTGATTCAATTGACCTTTTCGTTTGTGTATGACATCGCAAATCAGCAAAATCTATCTCTGTGTATGTATGCCAAAAGTCGGTGGAGTAGGCAAAAGACAATTGAAATTACAATTGGATCAGCAAAATTGCACTTTAAGAGACATAAGTTTTGACGTAAATGGATATTTAATGTGCATAAGTTGCAAATATTGCAAAGCAACAAACCCTCAAAGTACCGCCGGTAGCTAGCCGCATTCAGCCCTTAAAAGTTATCTAATTCCTTGCGGAAGCTGAAAATTTAGTAGAAGTAGCGCAAAATGGCACGTGTGAAATTTCACTAAAGACATTTCCCGGAAATTTATCGTGGTCCGAAAATTTTGATAATTTTGCACAATCAGGATTTCTGCCTTTTGCTTTCCCCTTTACAAATGTGAATTTGCAAATATTGCACTGCAAAGTGAAAATGTTGTCACTTTCTACTCACAACCCCTTCTAGCATGCTGGGCTTTCACTTTGTTTAGTTTTAATTTTTTATAAAGAGATCAAAGTAAGACCCCAAATTTATTCTCAAACGTCATAAATAACAAATTAATAACTAAATTTCACTTTTTTCTGCAATGAAGACGTCGCGTCGGCTTACCCATTTTGCACAAAAAGACATAACAACTACAACGATTGTGAAACTTTTCAATAATTTTACAGCAATGCAAAAACTTTGTGTACAACTTTGTATATGTGCAGTATGCCTTGGACCAAAAGTGAAATATTTCACGCACTCTGCAAACATTCTACTGATCAGTATATTGCTTACTTTTCCTTATTATTTGCTTGCAGGTAATGTATGGCGATTTCCGTACTTATGCTACAAGAACGGTGGTGGTAAGTCTTCTCCGTTTTCTTCTTTAAATTTGGATCTAATTCTTCGCACAATCAATGACAAAATTATGCCCACTCATTTACAGCAGTTAGAGCAGATTTGTGATCAAGAAGTTTTGCTAACATAATTTTTCCAATTTTTTGCAGGTGCATTCCTCATACCGTACGTGATTTGTCTTGTGTGTGGAGGAATTCCAGTTTTCTTTTTGGAGGTTGCATTAGGTAAGACGAAGAACTGAGGACGAATTTGCCGTCAATTTATTCAAATTAATTAACCAAATGACCAACTATTAAATTTAAACTTTTTGTTTTGGATTTGTTCCACAGGTCAATTTACAAGTCAAGGTGAGTTCTGAAAGTGTTTTGTGTTTTGCACATTCTGCAGTCTGCAGCTCAATTAACTAAATTGAATTTCTTTTTACTCCGTACAACTTCCAGGAGGAATCACAGTGTGGAAAGTTTGCAAAATATTTAAAGGCAAGAATTTACTAGTAGAACAGAATTGTCAACTACTTTGTGCTCATTTACCAAAATTTGCTGTTTATATTATTGGAACATTTTTTGCAATCTTTTGCCCATAGGAATTGGCTATGCATCTTGTATCATTGCATTTCTCCTCAACTGCTACTACATTGTCATTATTGCTTGGGCAGTAAGTCAGCCCAGTCAGCTCATTTGATATCAGAATTTTTAATTGTTATTCAATTGTTATAACTGGACAATTGGAGTAAAAAAAAATCTGTCTAAAATCTAAATTATATTCTAAATTCCTCACCAGATTCATTATTTATTTGCCTCCATGAGTGGAGAACTACCTTGGGGTTCATGTGGGCACTCTTGGAACACAGAGCATTGTTTTGATCCAACAATGGCCAAAACAACAAATTTGACTCTTCGTGCTTTGGGCAAAGATGCTGTCGTCGAATATTGGGAGTAAGGCTAGAATTAGAAGCACTTCCTTAAGCATGAGGTGGCACTCACTTGATTGTATCTCGTTAACATGAAAATGAGTGTCACCCCATTAAACACACAATTAAATGTTCGTAATTCCAGCCTGAAAAATCTACTAGAGTCTTTTCTTTTTGGAAGTACATGCATTCTTTTAAAAAAGAAATAATTTGGCGAAATAGAAATCGTGTCCTTGGAATAAGTACGGGGATCAATGACGTTGGTTCAATTCGTTGGGAGTTGGCTGGGACTTTGTTCTTAGCTTGGGTCATGTGCTACATTTGCATCTTCAAAGGAATCAAAACGAGTGGCAAAGTCGTTTACTTTACTGGTAAGCCAGCCTCTCAATCCCCCCACCCCCCATCTGGGGAAAGTGCTGCTGTGGTGGGTAACACTTTATTTGTACCTTTTAGCCACATTTCCATACCTCATGATGACAATTCTACTCATTCGAGGACTTACGCTGGACGGTGCTTGGGTAAGACAAAAAGCAAAAAATGGCAAACAATGACCTAAATGATGCTCTGAAAATTTATTTTAATGAAATTGATTCTTGGGTTTGTTTGATTGTCCAGAATGGAATCAAATTCTACTTGTCTCCTGATTTCTCCATGATTTGGAATGGGCAGGTAAGCTATTTAATGAGACCGCACACAATTTGCTATATAAAATTTAACTGAAAACCTCGAATGAGATACGTTCCATTCATGATTTTCAGGTCTGGATTGATGCCGGAACTCAAATATTTTTCAGGTTTGCGCAACCCCGCATGCACTCTGCTAATTTTATAAATGTAGTATGAAAATTTTCAATATTTTATACATCCTCCTAACATGAGATTCTCCTCAATTTGAACAAAGCCTGGCATCTATTTTCACTCATTTCACGGGTACTTTTGAAAATTTGCACTGCACAATAGGTGAAATACTTCATCTTTGAAGACAGTGAAATAGTTCTTAACAATCCAGCAATTTATGCGTGCTTTTGTGATTTGCGAATATGTAGGTCAGAGCCAGAGCAAAGTGCAGTGCAGTGCAAAGTCAGTGCATTAGTCACTCACTTCACTACTCCACTCGACAGCCACAATTAACACTTTTGCCTTACCATTTTTTGTCAACTGTATTGTCGCCGTCGCGATAGTCAATTAAAGCAATTATTGCTTCATCTCATTGCCATATTTTATTAATGGGGTTAGCAGTTTAGCAGCTCCCAGCTCCATTCATTCATTCAGTCCAAAATTTCATTTCAATCATTTCCGACTTCGTCCGTGCTGTTGTGGGGTGAGAGTTATTCGTCATTCTCATTCTCAGTCGAGTCGAGGGGAAAAATGAGTGATTCATTGAGCCCACTGGTCCTCTATTAAACTTTGTCATTTTAATTGAGAATCTGATCCGGTCTTCTGCCTTTTATTTGTATTTGGACTTGGACTTGGACTTGCTCTGCTCTGCTCAAGATTTTAAATTAAATATCACAGAGCGAAATTAAACGAGATTGAAAATTAAAATTGGTTGTCCCATGCTGACAATACGTACTGTTGATAAACAGAACGAAACAGCTGCTGGCTGCTAACTGCTTGCATTGCTATGAGTGAATTTTATGAATGAATGAACCGTTGCCACACAAATTCTAGCGTTAATTTTTGATCTTTTGCTATTCACAGTTATGCGATTGCACTGGGAACAATGACAGGTAATTCTAGCTCATTTAGTTTATGAATTTTGTCGTCTTCGACTCCTTCATTCTTAATGATTTTAGCCTCGACAATTTTTGGCTAAGTGCTAGTCCCTGGCTCCTGGGCGATCTCAATTAAGGATTTAAGAGTGTAGTAAAATTTAACTTATTCGCTTTGACTGGCCTAAAGTTAAAGACATGCTTTGTGCTGGTCAAGTTCTCTCATTGCTAAGCTAGTGTTAAATTGAACACAAAATATCGAGATTTTAAATGCGAATTTAGTCTAATACTCTGGAAAGAAAAAACAAATGGTTCATATCAATATTGTGCTAAAGTTATGCTGCCTTTGATGAAAATTACAATTTTTGTTTGGAAGAATTTCACAAAAAGTTTGATTTATTTCTTAGCTCTGGGCTCGTACAATGAATTCAATCACAATTTTGTGAAGGACTGTACAATAATCGCATGTTTCAACAGTGGGACCTCGTTGTACGCTGGGTTTGTCATTTTCTCGGTCTTAGGCTTCATGGCTCACGACCAAGGGATCCCAATAAGTGCTGTAGCAGAAAAAGGTCCGGGGCTGGCCTTCATTGCTTATCCTAAGGCTATCACTCAGGTAAGTACATAAATACCTGACATGCTTAATTGTTGTAAGAATAAGCCCAAATCCCAACCCAACCACTTCGCATCGCATTTTCCCAGAGGTTCGCCAGTTTCAACCTTTCTAACTAAGCGGCGTCGTTCCGCCATTCCCAAAATATTTCCCCTGTATTTCACTCCAAACAATTGAATAAAACACCTTGAATTTGTTTTGAAAATCTTTTAAACAGAATTTCTTTCAATTTTTCAGATGGGTGCCCCTTGGGCCCAATGCAGTTTTTCAATATGTTTTTTCCTTATGATCATCATGCTTGGATTGGGCTCACAATTTGTTGGTGTTGAGGGTTTCGTGACGGCCGTCGTGGACGTGATTGTACGTTTAAAATTTGAAAAATTGAAGAAAACTGAACAGTCTGTGATTTCAAATCTACTTTTTTTAAATTATTTTTCGCACTTGTAAAGCCACACTACCTCCGCGTTGGCTATCGTCGCCAAATTTTTGTCGGCATCGCATCTCTCATTTCTTACGTCATTGGATTGTCGATGATTACAAATGTAAGAAAAAAATTGACAGAGATTTTCTTTCATGATGATCTAAGTGATTTTTTGAAATTTTTTTGTTGAATTTTTTTTTGCTAGGGAGGAATGTACATGTTTCAACTGTTTGACTATTACTCGGCTAGTGGAATGTGTTTGTTGTGGGTCTGCTTTTTCCAATGTATTGCCGTGTCTTGGGTGGAGCCAGGAATTGGTAAATGGATGGTCAACATTCGAATTATGCTTGGACATGAGCTCCCATTATTTTTGCGCTATTGGCTCCCAATTTGCTGGTGTTATTTGACTCCTCTTTTGACAATGGTGAGTTCAGCAATGGCAATTTTGGAATTTATTGTTGTTTAGAAATGTTAACCTTCATAGTGTGCTCTTTATTTCATTTCAATTTAAGACAATTTTGCTGAGTTATTTTGTCAACTATGAACCTCTGACTTACAACAAGGTAAGCAAGTAGCGGATGCAATTTTTCAGATTAATTTTTGGTAATTTGAAACTGTAATTGTTTGGGATTTGTCTACATAGTCATACGTGTATCCATTCGAAGCACAAGTTTTTGGCTGGGCTCTTGCACTTTCATCCATGCTCGCCATCCCAATTTATTTTATTTACTACCAAACCACAAGGGCGATTCGGGTAAAACTATAGTTTTTTTCTGAATTATTGCAACGGTATTTGCTTTAGTTGAAATTGCTAAAATTCTATTTTGCATGAATTTATTCCAGAAAGCCGAACATGAGCATGGGTTTCCCCGTGCAGGACAAGGACAAGAGTCGGACGACGTTGAAAAACCAACTCAAAATCACGAAGTCACCATTCAAAATGCAGTTTATCAAGCAGCATAGGCATACTGATTGGAATTGGAAGCCTTCCTTGCATTCTGAATATTGCGAACGAATGTCTGCTTCCAAAATATTTAGTTTAATAACTAAACTAAATTACGAACTAATTACGCATTTGCCTAAAATTTACAATTTGTTATAAAATCCAAAGGTGGGGGATTTCCAATAAAGATACCTAACCGCTGTCTTGAACACTTCTTCGATCCAAATTTTCTTCTCTAAAATTTTTAGTTTTCGAATGCAACGAAATCATATCATTCAAGAATTGCGTTGCCATGAAAACCAATAACTTTGTTATGAGAACCGCATCTGCTTGTTTGTTTTATTCGCAATCGTGACTGACTACGCAACTTACCAAACCTATAAATTTTCGCCAAGTCTGAGTTCTAACCTTTCAAACTTTTGAGTTTAGAATCTCAACTAAATCGATAGGAACATGAGTAAGCCACCAAACATTGGGAACCCGACCAAAGGGAGAGGTCAGCGTTTGTCTGCTGGATCGACCCAATCGAAAATTCAACGTGGGTCAGGTCCGATCCATGGCAGAGGTCAAACTGGGTCAGGTACGATTCGAGGCAGGGGTCAAACTGGGTCAGGCACGACCCAAGGCAGGGGTCAACGTTGGTCAGATGGATCGGACCAATTGACAGGGCAACGTGGGTCAGGTGGAACGATCCACGGGAGAGGTCAGCGTCTGTCGGACGGAAGTCAAGGTAGAGTTAAACAAAGTCCCGATTTATTCGCCACTGGTACCTTAACTGTTATTTTACTGTTAAATTTTAGCATCGTTTCAGACCACCGCTGTCCCCCACCCGGAGACCAATGCCCCGCGCCCAAGTATCGCGGCCAGTATCCAACATAGTCTCCAAAGTCTGATGTCAGCACGCCCAAGTGTCGACATTCTCGCAACTCCTCACCCACTTCCCACAAACCCTGACGCCCCGCGAGCACCCATACTTCCCGTCTACAAACCCCGACCAAAAGTTAAATACCCACCAGGAGTGAAAAAAATCCAATCCTATCAAATCGTAGAAGCCTTTAGTTTTTTCTGCTGGGTTTTGAGAATCTTTGGTCGATTTCCACTCAAGTACACGATGGAAAAGGACGGCGGGTTCTGGCTCAGCTACGTCTTTAAAACTCCCCGGAATTATATTTTCGTGGCCACCAACTATTTCCTGACCTTCATTCTCACCATTGTTATGATCAATTTGATGAGCATTTTGTTGAACATACCTGAGCAGACAGCTGAAGGAATTCCCGGAGAGTCTTGGGATGGGACAGGGGTCAGGGGGACAGACCAACTTCGGGCTGAAGAGCTCTACTTGTTTCATCGCAACGTTATACCCGTCTTCTTCTTCATCACGGAACTGATTCAGGCGGTTTTCGGAGGGTTCAATTTTGCTTTCAGGAGTGACTATGCAGGCACTTATATGACACTTTGGTCAGAGTAAGTATGTCTGACGTCCTTAAATTTTGAGCGGACTTGTTTCACTTGTGCAAATATTTCGCCAACAAGATCTCAAAACTGAAACTGTGAGTTTTTTTTAGGGCTGTAGAAATCATTCGCATCAACACGACCGTAGGACTCCGAAGACATATGATCTGGGTGGTCGCAATGCACGCTGTGCTTTGGATCATTTTGGTCGCAATCTCATTCACAGGACAAGTCCCAGTGGCCGCAAGCTATCCGTCCATGTTTACAGTCTTACTTTTTCGAATGGTTATTCCACACATTCATGCCTCTGAACATTTGCAAATTCTTCGTGTGTTTTCTTGGTTCATTATACTCTTTGTGCTCATGTGCTCGAAATTGTACATTCTCTTCTTTCATTTCTATTGCAAAATGCTGAAGAGTGCATTCAAAGTGTGGAACACTCGGTTGGATCGAGTCCTTCATCGAGGTACGTAACGTGTGAAGCTATTCAACAAACAGACCAAAAAATCTCTAAAAAAAACTACTGCTGCTAATGGGAATTAAAATAAACTGGCTTTTTTTCCAGGTGAGGGAGCAAATAGCAATGCAATCAAAAAACAAAATCGAACTGGCTACGATGATCTTTTCAAAGATCACATTTGTCTTCTGGACTTGCTCATTGGGTGTGATGAACTATTCGGCACCACTGTCATGATGTATTATGGAACACAGGTGACTGACGAAATTTCACACACAAAAATCAATTAAGATTTGACTAGAAATTTGTAAATTGTTGAATTGTTTTACGGTTATTTTCTTGTCTGCAGATCATGGCAGTCTGCTTTGAAATTTACTATTTTGTTCGCTCCCAATCTGAAAATGATGAATTTCGACAAGGCATTCGTCAATTTGATGGCTGGGCCGTGGCGCTTTACTTTGCACAAACCATGTTCATTCTTTACTACGTGACGATTGGTGCGGCTGATGTTGGGGAACAGGTTGAGTGCAATTTTTTGGAATGGCTAAAATTTGATTAAAAAAACTAATTAAGAATATAGTTTGATTTTGATTGATCATTCGCAGGCTTCTGATGGGCTGGAAGTAATTCGTAGCAAAGGAATGTTGGGAGACAAAGGAGACGAGGAACTTTATTTTGTAACTTTTTTGGAACTTTTTGAATTCCTGAATATCCTATGTTGTCGACGACATAAAAATTTCTGATATGTTTGTAATCTTTAGATGCTTAGTATGTACGTGAGTTATTCCGGACATCCTGAAACTGCTCTCACTGCTGGAAAATTCTTTGTTGTGGACAAATCTTTTATAGTGACGGTGAGAGTTTAAACTTTTCATCATTCTGTGAAAGAGGTCGGAAATTTACTCTTGGTGACTGTGCACTAATACGGCATAAATGTCTTATAAAGCGAAAACAATTTTACGGCTTTTTACGATTTTCAATAATTACAAGTGAAAGATTCTCCCAAAACTGTAATATTCCAAAAACTTAGCGGAAAATGTAGGCCAAATATTGAATGTTTTAACCGCTTTCTACCAAGTACTCTTAGTGGTGTCCAAAAACCGATATAAAAATCTGGCCGCTTTTGGAGGCTGAAAACCTTCTTATTGAAGTTGGAAAAGTTTTGAATGCAATTCTTAATCATTTTTCCAAATAATATTTTCAGTTGGCTGCAACGATATTTTCATATTTTGTGATTTTGATACAATTCACTCCTGCCATGGAATACCAATCGGTGACGGCCCAGAAGTATTTGACTCCGAGAGTGATTGAGTCTATTTTGCTCAACTTTGAACTAACGGCTGAGCAAACTAAATGAAAAACCAAACAAGTTACTAAAATTCAAATCTACAAAATCATCAATAATTAAGTCAAATTGAACAAACAAATTCTTGTCAGAAAATGAAACATACATTGAAAAAAAAATAAAACGTCAACAACTGCAAACAAAGCGGAAATTTTATGAAATGAGAATGTTTGGAGAGATATCATGTTAGACTAATTAGACTTGCTTTGCTCGCAGAAAGTGAGCCAGTTGAGTCAAATGAACAAAAAAAAGTTGCCAATTTAGTGGGTTGGGTGTCACTTTTGCTGTAGGGCTTTTAGTAATTCCGTCTAAGGCTATATGGAAAAGTTGCAAACTGAGACCTTAAGTTTTGTCCGCAAATCAAATTTGGTTGATGCCGTGATTTAGTGATTGAAACCAGCAGCAGTAGCAGCAGAGAGTAGTGCAGTATGAGATCTAGGTCTGCAAAAATAAATCACCATAACTAATCTATTGGCTAAATCCAAAAATAAGTGGTCAAACTGCGAATTGATCCGTCCGACCGATTGCCTGTAAAATTCCAGCGTTCGAATCTAATCCGATCTCCCTACGCACAAACTAGATTTTAATCTGATTCGTTCAATCTTGATCTGATCCGACATACATCTGATTGAGAATTCGAAAAACAGATTTTTGGACTGATCCGATAATTTGATCTAATATTGAAAATTGAGCAACGCAAAGAACGACTCCAAAGCTCAATGCAATCATTGCATTGACGAGCTTTCTATTTCATTCAGGCTGCTCTCAAAGTGAACGTTTTCAGACTTTCTTCAAAAGTGAATGTTTTCACTGGATCTGGGTCTGGCTCTCTGGCTTTGGCCTTACTGCTGCTGCTGCTGCTTTTCCATTCCACCCCAACTCAGCTCCACTCGTGGCCCAAATGTGCGCAAAATTGAAAATCTTTGCAAAAAAAAATTTATTCCCCAATATTTCACACACTGCACTGCTCAGTTCGCGATCGCGGGATGCACTTGCACGATGCACGGTGACTGCATGTATGTGTTTGAGCAGTTCGAGTGCACGAGACCTTTGCATGTCCCATGTCCCATAATAACTTTAATTATTATTTGGTAACATTCGACTAACTAACTGACTGACTGACCAGCCAGTGACGGCGACGACGACGACGACGACTAATTTTTTCTTGTCACTTTTTTGCCCAAGGCAAGCTCAAGGTTACGTAGGTCTCGGGTCTCGGGTCTCGTTCGTCAACTTCTCTCAAAAATATAAATTGTCAAGTGCAAGTGCAGTACAAAGTGGTCAGGTCAGGTTTAATCAGTTAGTCGAAGAAATTTGAAGAAATTTAGTAAGATAATCTTCGAGATGGCAAGTCGGCACTTCCTCACCGACTCCATGCTGTCCAAAAGTGTGACGAGAAGTCTTCTAGGAAATTTTGGAGCTGCCGAGGCCGCTCCTTCTTGTCCTCCGAGGTCAGTCAGGTCAGGGTCTTCGAGGTCAGCTTCTTCTGCGCCTACACCTGCTCCGGTTCCCCATTCAGCTTCTAGTCGAACGGGCCCGTTGGGTCCAGCCGCTAGGTTGAATCTTACACGATTTGGTGTATCACCGCAACAAATTCCTGCCTCCGGTCCTAAAGGAATCCTCATCAAGTATGATGTAATTCAATACGCGCAGAGTAACAAAATCGACCCTGTCAACCCTGGCTCGGCGGGTAAGAAAAATTGGATTAGTGCAATCCTATGGAATTTAATTGAATCGAATTGACAATTTGGAATGTTATTTTTAACTTGTGATTTTATTTAGGTTCTAGTCAAGTTGGTGGCACATTGGGGGCTACACTCGAGAAATATGAGAATAAGGAAGCCGCTTTTAGGGATATTGAACTCACGACCATGAGAAAGACAATCGCCAAACGACTTTATCAATCCAAGGTATATTTTTTGTGAAACTTGAAATAATATGTACTTGATTCAGTTATTGGTAGGATTTAGAACTTTAATTCTTTTTTTTATTTCCACTACTACTTAGTCATCAATCCCACACTCGTATATAACAATCCCGTGTTCTATGAGCCAAGTGACGACACTGCGGAATAAACTCAAGAGTCTGGATATCAAAGTGTCAGTGAATGACTTTTTGGTAAAGTGCGTAGGGAATGCCTTGGCTAAATGCCCTCCTCTAAATGCTATTTGGGAAGATGATGAGGTAAGAAATAAGTCAAATCACGTTTAACTTGAACTAATTATTCTTGTTATTACAATTACAATTTGTCTAGTACCAAATTTTCCCTTTAGTTGAAAAACACAGGCAAAGTCGATATCTCTGTAGCGGTCGCCACTAAAACTGGACTCATCACCCCAATTGTCACTAATGTTATGGACAGAGACGTCATTAGTATTTCGAAGAATATAAAGGAATTGGCCGACAAGGCAAAAGCCGGCAAACTTCAGCCAAATGAATTTATGGGCGGA
>JAQGCM010001721.1:0-13876 GCA_034699705.1 Hymenaphorura dentifera | reverse complement strand
AGCTTGTGGTACAGCAAAATTAAAACCACAACAAAAACTCATTCTTACTGTTGCGTCTATGTGAGTATTGACTATTATATTGCCATCCAATTTCTTTAAGCAAGCAATCGTTTCAGCAGTTGACTTCCTCTGGCAATTTATTTTGGTTGCAAGAGTTTTAGCTTGTTTCAACGGTTTTTGCCGTAAAGCCCAATGTGATAGTGCACTCCCGCTTTGGCTGATTGCACGGTGAAATAGTCCTAAAAATTCAATACATAAATTACATTTTTGGATATTCTAATGTAATCCATTTTTCAGAAAAAAATTGACCTCTTGACTGGTTAGAAAGCATGTGATAGTGAGCGCTGGCGCCACCAGCGCTGGCTCCCAATATAGTGACTCGATTTGGATCTCCACCAAAGTATTGAACGTTTTCTTGAATCCATTGCAGGGCTTTCACTTGATCTTTGAGTCCCATATTACCTGCAGCATCCTTGTGGCCAAAATTTAGAAAACCTGAAAATTTTGAACTAATAACTAAAATTGTGCAAGAAATTATGAAATCTGCCTAATCAATTAAATCAATTGACTGTACCGAAAGCCCCAAGCCTGTAGTGAAATGTGACTAGGACAATGTCTTCATCCATAAAATATTTTGGTCTGTAAAAGTCTACGCCGCCGAACATGAATAATCCACCTAATTACAGTACAGTTGGATATTTAAAGTATTATTGTTAAATTTATGTAAATGAAAGTTTCAAATTTAATGTTTTCAGAAATTTGAGTACCATGAATAAAAAGTATGACCGGACGTAGCTCGGCTTTAGCTACATCTGCTTTGGTATTTTGAATCTATGATTTTAATGTAAATTTAACCTTATTTATAAAAAAAATACACTAAAAGGTTTTGAACTTTACCTGGTGCGTAAAAACATTTAAGAACAGGCAATTCTCATTTCCCATCCGGATTCCTAACATCATGTCCATTTGCAGGCATTTTGATCGCATATAGGTTGCATCCCTCGTCTCATTCCAAGGCTCAGGAAAAACAGGAGGCTGCAAATGAAGCGAATGGATTTGAAATTGTCCACATTGCAATTAATTTGCAAGATGTGGATCCCACGACGTAATATTAAGTTTAACTCACTGCAAACCGCAATTCGTCAACCGGTGGTTTTGCGTAGGGAATTCCCATGAATCCATAATATTCCCTCCCATTCCTCGAGACAGCATTATAGCCTTCCACTTTTCCATAATTTGTGCTCACAATTAAATTCTCATCACTACTTCTGGAATCGAACAGATAAAGGCCAACCGAACTAAACAACACAACTAGAGTGGCATTGAAATGCCATAATTTCCAGCCCATTGTTAGCCTGCTTTATTGCAGGGTGTCATTTATATTATTCTGAGCAGTTCAGGCACTTGCAGTAGAATTTAATAAACTCAACAGTTTCAAGCTCATTTGCCTAATTAGGAATTGGCATGGGATACTTGCTCTTAAAATAAAAATTAGATAGTACCATTTCTGATCTTCGCGTCACGGTAAGCTGGAGTGATAATGATTAATTTCAGTCTCAAGGGCAAAATTGGCTCAGTTTAATTTTCTGAGCAGAGATTAAGATTGGAATGGAACGTGCACTGTGGACCTGGAACCTGTGCAAATGAAGGTCGCCTGGATATTTTACTTCCTTAAACCAATTAGAATGCTCGTATACATTCCTGTCGACCTGCTTAAATTTTAATACACTTTATGCTTTGTAATTTTGAGCAGCAGAATTCACCCTCTGGATTTTTTTTAATGCAGCTGCTTTTGCAAATGAACTGTTAAACTGTACTGTGGTAACAAGCTTTGAAATCGAATGCCCCAAATGATTAGGACGTACGGAAGACGACAGATTATAAATTAAATACATTATGTTTTATGTGTGTAACTTTTAGTTTCAACTGAAAAAAGGCAAGATTGCTCTGCACATTGATTTCCATTGCCTTGTTCTTTTACAAAATCTTTAAAAACAAGTTGTGTTTGCATTTGCTCTTGTCAATACCAGTTCATTCATTATACAGCACAGTCGGAAGGAAACCTATAAGCTTTCTCAAGGATTTTTCTTGGACTGGAAAAACGGGGAATCCCGGGCAAAGCAACTGAAGATTTCAGTACAGAATTAACAGAAATTTTGTATAAACTTGTCTTCCTTTCACGCAAACCCATTGAAATGCTAAACGGAACAAAAAGACCCATATGGAAAGAAATATAAGAACTATTTTATTGTTTCAGTCTCACGCAATGAATGATCAAAGAATCGACGTGAAGTCTCAACAACCGATAACATGAGTTGATTTGTTTAAATTGTGATGGCCCGGTGCTATCGTTCAATGCTAATATTTTCTTGGTCCAGATTTCAAGAGTTTATGCAAATGTACTTTGTCATCCAACTTGCTGTGCCTCAGCCCCGCCTGCCAGTTTACCATTTGACCTATATTTTTTTTATAAATGAAGAACTGCCATGAGCTGGTGTAAAATGCAGATATCACTAAGGATAGAAAAGAATTCCTGAGTTTGAAATAAACACAATAAATGAATTTAAACAAGAGGTGCAGGTGCACCTCTTGTTCTACTCGCAACATGAAATTTTATTAAAAATATTTGTATCGAAATAGTGAACGAGAACGTGATGAGGCCGAGATTAAAAAGTTGAAATGTTTAGGGAATTCCAAAAGTTCATTCTTTCGGTGAAAGGCTCGTCAATTACTTCAATTGGATTGTCAAGTTTCAGGTATTGTATACTAGGCAAATTGATTGGCTCTCCGTTGGGGTCAATTGTTGAGCAATTCTTTTCTTTTTGACCAACTGGCGGCCAGCGATAATTTTGAACTTGAGGAGGTTCACTGCAATTTTGCAATAAAATGCCGAATTATATAAAATCGCAAAGGCAATTGGTTCGTTCTGGAAACAAAGAACAAGAAATTACCCGTCCCGAGCAAAAGTGCTCCAAATCTCTACGAGCGTTTTGGACATTTCATAGTCTTGCGTTCCTCTAGTGTGCTCTTGTTGGAATTGAAAATTAAACATGAGGAATACTTCATCCGCGTGGCTTGTTCCTGCAATAAAAACATGATTTCATTTCTGGTCAACGAGAATGTAACCGAGAGCAAGTGTATTTAATCGTCAACCGTAATGCTTAGTTGGCCGTCCCATGACATTGTGTGAGAACCACTGGACACCGGTAGTAATTGCTGCATCCATTACAAGGGGCAGGTCACCGCTCATCTCACACAGCAATTTTCCCAACCCAAATTTGGCAGGGTATGAAAAGTAGTATAAATACATTGGCTGATCTCCAGGATCAATTTGCTCTAATTTTGCAAGATTGTGAAGACTGGAAAAGAATAACCGATCGGATATCACATTTGTCACATTGTCCAACGTTTGCCAGCTGACATCACGCGTTTCAGTTGGACCAATGTAATAATTCCAAATTCGTCTGGAGATTTCATCCTTCCGAGGTGTGGGCTCATAGTCGTATTCCAGAAGTTTGGGGCCCCAATATGTCCAATTTCTGTTGAATTCAAGTCGAGCTGTTTCATTTCTAAGTAGGACTAAAATGAAAAAACCAAATTAAATTTGTGAACAATTTTGTTTTTCAAAAATGTATTTCAACCAACGAGCAGCAAAAAGAATTCCCTCTTCAGAATTTACGCCAGCCATCCAAGGAACCCTCGGAATGGACTTAGATTTGATAATGTTAATCGGAAGGTCACTTAGAAATGTTTCCGAATTTTTGACAGTTTCAACAGTTGGGCCGAAAAATGCATGTTGACCGTAAAGAACATCCTGCAAATTTTTTTTTACCGCATTGGTCAAATTCAGAAGTATAAGGTTTGTTGAAATTACTAGAAAATTTGTTTCTTTACTAGAGAATCGAGATGACCATCAGCTATGAGGCTGGCATCCAACTGTTTTAAACACGCGATAGTTTCTGCAGTAGAATTTCTCCTACAGTTTAATTTTGTTGCGAATCCCTGCCCTTGTTGTAGTGGTCTTTGCTTCAAGGCCCAGGGTGCTAAAGCATTCCCACTTTGGCTTATAATACGGTGAAAGAGTCCTGCATCAATAAACGTGAAATGACCAATTGTTACAAAGTGTTAAAGTTTAAATTATTTTTTTCACCCGTGGACATATTGGAAAGCATGTGGTAATGGGCGGAAACGGCTCCTGCCGACTCTCCCATAATAGTTACACGATTTGGATCTCCGCCAAAATAACGAATATTATCGCGAACCCATTGCAAAGCTTTGACTTGATCTTTGAGTCCCATATTTCCAGCCGCGTCCTTGTGGCCAAGATTTAGAAAACCTAAGCAAAAGTAATGGTGCACTGAAGTTTAATTTTTTTCTAAAATAGATTCTGCAAGTTTCCATTTAAATACCGAACGAGGCGAGTCGATGATTGATTGTGACGAGGACAACGTCTTCATCCATAAAATATTTTGGTCTGTACCTGTCTGCAGATCCAAACATGAAAATTCCACCTATTTATACATATCTATGTTTAATATTTCATTCTTAAACAATTTCACGTAAAGAGGGTATGTAAATTATTTAAAAAAATTATTTGCCAGTTCTCCTGTTCTTCAGTGACTAACCGTGCAAATAGAGTAAAACGGGGTGCATATCACGTATAAGTGCATCTTGTTTTGTGTTTTGAATCTGCGAGTTCGGTGAAAATAAAGTAAGACTTGACTTTGCACAGAATAATAAGGCTAGATACTTTTGTCACAAAATAGTTGTGCATGTACCTGGTGTGTGAAAACATTTAAGTAGAGACAGTCCTCATCGCCATCGGCGAACTTTCTGACCATATCAATTTGCAAACATTTAGACCCCATATAGGTTGCATCTCGAGTTCCGTTCCAAGCTTCAGGAAAAACTGGTGGCTGTAAACCAATTATTTTAAATTATTGATTAACAAAACAATATTAAATTCATATCGTTTCGGTTCCGGAAAGTTTCACTCACAGCAAATCGTAGATCGCCTACAGGCGGTTTTGCGTACGGTATTCCTAAGAATTCGTAAAAATCTTTTCCGTCTCTGGAAACCGAGCTCAGTCCTTCTACTTTCCCATAAGATGTTTCAACAGTCAAGTCCTTTTCGACAGTTGAATCGTATAAGTAAAATCCTACCGAACTAAAGAAAAAGGCCATCGTCGTATTTGTATTAAACTGCCACATTTTCCAGCCTTAGAAAGATCGGCACTTTGAAAGAGTCTGACAAGCACTTTGATGTGACTAATTTTGTTTTGTTTTGTGGAGGATTGTTTTTGTGATTAACTTGCTCAGACTCAAGTAAGGTTTCCAATTTAGCAAATGGCCGAGTTGAAAAGATTGAACGACCTCACAAATTCTTCTGTTGGTGTATGTATGCTTTATTACTGGTTTTTGCAATTAGTTGTGAGCCTGGAATGACTGAATGGTCGCTGGCCTTCCTTCACTTCTGGAAGGCTGATTAGGATTTCAACATTGAGTCCGTACGCTGTAAAAATCGTTATAATTTAATCTAGAAAAAATAACATGTGTTGTAGTCGCAAATGAAAGAAATATAATTGCTCCACGCCAGCATTGGCCATTAATGAAGGAAACTTAGGAAACGAAATTCTCACCATCGTCATCTTTGCTCCCTGAGTACTTGGCGACTTGAACTCTGAATGATTTCATGTCTGTTTTTATGTTCAGAGTTAAAGGTCAAAATCAATCAATAGCGAGAGTTATTTGCAAATATATTTAATATTTAAAGAGTCTCAGTGTCGTCCTAATCTGCATGCTTTATGTATTTCATCAATAAAATGAGATGGTTGAAGAATTCCAGACCAAAAAAAAACACGAAATGCTAAATTGGCCACCGGCAACAAAAAATTCTTTAGTTTTAGCAAAAAGGTCGCGAAATTTGGCCGGGTTGTGATAATGTACTGTTCTTCGATGAAATATTGAAAACATTTATTCACTAATTTTAATAGGAAAATTAAGAGGTCGCCGTGAGGGCTGCTGGCATTGGTGCAAACAAACAAGTAACGATGCTTACTCTGCAAAATTGAAATTTTAGTGTTCGAATCATATAAAAAATTTATCTCACTTTGCATTGAATTCGTAGACGAAATTGGAATTTTAACATTTGCCGAACTATACACGATGGCGAAAAAGAAATGTTGCGGCAAGAACTGCTTGAACGGCCTCTGTATTCCAGTTTGGATTGTAATGGTACGATCTTCTTGAGCTTTAATTTTTTCCACTTTAATGATTCTGCAAGTTTTATTTGGTATTCTACTTTAATTTTTAACCAGCTCACCGGGATCGCTTTAGGCGTCGTCATTCTCCTTCTTAGTTGCGAAATCTACCTTGAAATTAAGCATAACGATTTTCATTTTGCGCTCTATATTTTGACCCTAACTGCTATATTTTTGGTCGTTTTTATGTGCATTGTGTTCCTCGTCTTAATTAAAATTCCAGCCATTTGTGGGATGTGTGGCTGCTTTGTAAGTTCACATTTCTCCAGAATGAACAGAATTCTTTAGTGAAGCTTGATTACAATGCTTTCACTTATATTTTTAGAAAAATGTTTGGATCATAGTCCACATTATCTTTCTCGGGATTGTTGCAATTTTAATTTACACAAGATCAGCTCACACCATCGATGAATTGGACAAAAATCTACACAGTACCAAATCAATTTCCGCAGGCGAGAATGGAAGTTTAACCCCTTGGTTTCTCGAGTTCCAGAAATCAGCAGTAAGGTCAACTATATTTGTCGTATTTAGTTCAAATTTTCGAATAGGACAAATAGTATTCAATGATTTCCTTACTGTTCAGAATTGCTGCGGTGTGCAAAGCTCATTTGATTACGGGACTACAATATTTCCAGAAACATTGGTGGAGAACTGCCCGCCTGGTAGCATTAAGCCAAACACAACAATGGACAATTCTACATCAACTCCACCAACTACAACTCCTACAACTCCTTCTTTAAATTCATCTAATATGACAACAATATCACCTGAAAATAGCACTGAGAGCCCTAATAGGACATATGTACGTGAAAATGTGAAACAGTAGAATTAAAATTACGACATTTTTTCAGAACTTTTAACTTTGACAATGAAGAATTTATATTTTGCAGGGTTGCGGCGTAGAACTTCAAAAAGTCTACGCAAAGTGCACATACGATTCGTATGTGTTTGTTTTGGTGATGTTGGTACTCGGAGTTATTCCATTCATTTGCTACACGCTAGTTTATCAGAGTGCTAGAAACGAGCAAAAGAAAGAAGACGCTGAAGCCGAAGCGGAAGAAGCCAACCAAAATGATGCAAATGAAAATACGCAAAAAGTTGACCAGAAAGCGTCCAAAGACAAAGTTTCTCGTGTCCCTTCAAGAATTCGCTCAACTCCGAATATTTCAGCTACTCCTAGCGGATACTTAAATTCGAAGCTTCCTGCGGTAGCTAACAAACCGAATTTGGGCCATCATAAAGCAATATCGCTTGTTATACACATCTAAGTAGGGCTGATTAGACTCAAACCCACGACAACGATTAATATATGCTTGGCTTTCAGTAACGAATTTTGGCTTATATATATATAAAAAAATACTACAATTGGGATTTTGCTGGTTTTAATTTTTAAACCAAGGTCAATCATCTGCTTACATAACCTTACCTTTGTTGGCGAGAATAAATACTTTACACAGCGCGAGAGTGACAGGAGGCGTGTCACAAAATTCTGAAATGCTATTATTATTTCCTTAGAATTGAGAGAGACAAAAATTCCTGTAAGGGTCAACACGTTGACCTTGCAACAATCTCCTCTTTAAAATTGACTTTATCTCTAGAAGTTTTAATTTTCCATTTCGAGTGTGGTCTGCAGCACTGAATCGACCGGAACAAAATACGCTCAAAATTTCACAATAAGCTCGTTGTCAATGGACCATGGAATTTAGCAAGTTACATAAATAACTATATCTGGACTCTGGTCAACACTCCCAATGTTATGTATGAGTCATCTGTTTGTGCACACGAGAGCTTTGATTGAAAACGAAGGCTAGGCAAATGATTTGATTGAGACGTACTCCAGGATGATAACAAACTTCATAATGACATAAACAAACGCTGGCAGATAATTTGTTCTAGCAAACCACAAATATAAACTCCAGTATTCCATCCAGCAGGCCATCAGTTTTAGTTCTGGAAATGGCTTACATTAAAAATTCTGCTGTCGTTGTTTTAGTTGCCTTGCTTTTGTATTATGTTTTCTTATATTATTACGGCAAAGAAGTTATTCTGAAATCAAAATTTGGTACCCTTAAAGGTTACGAGGCATTTTCGAGGGATGGAAGGTCTTACAGTGCGTTCAGATCTATTCCTTTCGCCAAACCGCCAATTGGAGAATTGAGATTCCAGGTTTGTGGGGGGGTTTCAAAATTGACAAAGAAAAATCGCCTGTTGTCTAAACGTTGCTAATTTTGTGTGAAGCCACCGGTTCCGAGCGAGGCATGGGAGGGAGTTAAAGATGCTTCGGTATCAGCACCTTTGTGTTTGCAAGCTGATCTCATCTGGAAAATAGTTCTTGGCCAAGAAGACTGCCTATACTTGAACGTTTTCACGCCGAAGGTGTTAGAATATTTTAAAATGAACCATTGAATATAATTTAAAACTCGCCGTTGGTTATGTATGACCACCAGATCCCAAAATCCAAGAGTGACAACTTGTTGCCCGTCATGGTATTCATTCATGGTTCGTTCGTGGTAAAAATTGTTGCTAAAAATCACTCTATTTAAATCGAAAAATTACTGGGATAGGGGGCTTTTTCATGTTCGGCGGTTCGGATGTGTACAACCCGGACTATTTCATGGATGAGGAAGTTGTGCTTGTCACCATTCATTATAGACTTGGAGCACTGGGTAACTTCTTTCAGAAAACGGTACTTGATTAAAAAGCACAGTAAAACTTTGCTAAAACAATTTTGATGTAGGCTTTCTGAACACTGGTGATGATGTCGTTAGCGGAAATATGGGTCTGAAAGACCAGGTCATGGCGCTGAAATGGGTTCAATCAACTATTAAAGATTTCGGTGGAGATCCGAACCTCGTCACTGTTTTTGGAGAGTCAGCAGGTGGCGCCTCCACGCACCTTCACATGTTTTCCGAATTGTCGAAAGGTATTTCCATTTTGAAACATTTAGGTTTTGGCCGAATTGGTGAAGACTGTGACTCACTTTATTTCTGTCCGTTTTGAGGACTCTTCCAACGAGCCATTTCACAAAGTGGAACAGCTTTGATCGCTTTTATCAATTTGGAGAGAAATGTTAAGTCACAAGCCAAAAAGTTTGGAGAGGCATTAAAATGCCCGACCAAATCATCCGATGTACTTTTGAAATGCCTGCAATCGGTTAACTCAAAGGCTATCGTGGATCTGCACACGAGATTATTTGTTGGTCCCAATAACAATATTATATTCTGAATTTTGGGCTCAGTAAGCTTTGTTAAAAAATCGAATTGTCAATCCCCTAAAATTTCATGCAGGATGAGTACTCTCCAGACGATGTTTTCGGTCCAAGACTGGAACTTGGGAATGACTTGAGCAAAGCATTTTTAAAAGTCCGTCCGCGTAAACTATACCAAGATGGAGATTTTGCAAAGGTTGCTTGGCTCGCTGGAGTTAATTCGGGGGAAGGATGCTGGCTTGCAAACAGTAAGTCTAACGAATCGTCTGCTATAGAAAATTTAATTGACAAATTCTTGCGTGTGTACGCTTGTTTAAAGCTAAGCTTTTAATATTCAGCTGTGTCAATGCAGCCAGAAAGATTGGACCGCCTCAATAAAAATTGGAAAACTAGAGCACCCGACTTCTTTTTTTATGAAGGGAGTCCGGAAGCAGCAGACAAAATATTAGAACATTATTTTGGAAAGAATTCACTACCGTTGACAATCAATGACTACCCCAACATGTCAAAGATGTACGGCGAAAGAGGTTTTCAAACTTCTCACGGAGAAGCTATCCGAATCCATGCAAAGCATGCTGCAACATATTCATATTATTTCGACTACAAGAACCCAAATTTAATTGGTCTTGGCATTTTAACCTGTACAAAAGGAACTTTCAATGTCAAGTTGGAAGTCGCTTTTGAATATGTCAGACGATTTATATATTCGCACATTTTAAGGTTGGAAGTTCATGATTTCGGTGAGAACATAACAACATGGGCAGTTTTAAACATAATTTCAAGGTTTTTTAAAAACATTATTGTTGGCTGTGTTTTCGATCTCAAGGAGTTTGCCATTCGGATGAACTTCAGTATTTATTTTACCCTCAGCCACTCTCAGGAACATCCAAATGGTCTCCTCATTATGAATTTTCAAAATCTTTATTGAAGCTTTGGGTTTCATTTGCAACAATTGGGTGAGTTTGCCAGTAGAAACTACAAAAACGTAATCGGAACAACCAATCATTTTTTAATATAAATATTCAGCAATCCAGGAAAGGTTAATGGAATCGAATGGCTCAAGGTAGAGCCACACAAACCGCCTCGTTATATGCATTTTGGTGAGCCCGGTGGAATGATTGACGAACCATTTACTGCTGGTTCTGATTTTTGGAATAGTTTGAATTTGAATAATAAATAATTTGTACTCCTGTGATATCAGCTAAGAAACATAAATAAAATTTTATTTAAAAAACGAATTTGGAATTCCCTAAAACCTTTCCGAAGGAAGAAAATATTGTAACATTCGATCAAAATGTCTCTAAAAAATTACCAATGAACTAATAATTCATTTCAACTATCAGTTAGCTCAAAATAAGTCTACTCGTTCCAAGTTCGATTGAGGAACAACGAAGTTTGTGCATTTTAATTTCTAGTGCATCTTCATTAGCATAATGCTCTGGCTCTAGCCTACACTTTTCACTTGTCACTTGTTGAGCATAAGCTTGTTCAAAAAAGTTATCATCTGAACGAGGATGCTATCCGCAAGTTGATACAAGCGCAAATATTTTCAAGTAGACTATTATTTATTGACCTTGTCAACAGAAATTGAGCAGCTTAGAAGCATTGGGTGATATCAAACCATGCTTGCGTGACTGACCTTTGCTTTGATCAGGATTTGAACGAATGAACTCTTCGTAGTCTGCAAACTTTAACTAGCAACACAATTTTATTAAATAAATCGACATAATTTTAATGTCACACTGTCACTTACAAAAGCAGAATTAAACATGTCCTTTCATAAACTATCCGCTCTGGTTGTCGTTCTGGCAGGATTGGTCTACTACTTTTGCATTTTAGAGTCAGTCGAAATCACTGTTCAAACCAAGTTTGGAACTCTTAAGGGATTCCAAGCAAAGTCCAGGGATGGAAAGGTCTACAGTGCGTATCGCGGTATTCCGTTCGCTAAACCGCCGATTGGAGAGCTGAGGTTTCAGGTTTGCTCCAATTTTGCACATTTTTCAATAGTTTCCTTGTTCAGTTCATTGTTCTAAATTATAGGCGCCTGTCGAATTTGGCAATTGGCAAGGTGTGAAGGACGCGAAAAGCCTACCGCCGCTATGTTTCCAGGCTGATTCGATTTGGAATGCAATTTTAGGGCAAGAAGACTGTTTATACCTTAATGTTTATACACCTGCAGTAAGTTTTATTGTCATTGATTGATTTACTTCCACCATTTACGCTTCTATTAATTGTTTGCATGATCGCTTCCGTTTTTAAGATTTCAGCAACCACTGATAGGAAAAATCTGCTCCCCGTTATGGTTTTCTTTCACGGAGGGTATTTTATGTATGGCGGCTCCAATGTTTATAACCCGTCGTATTTTATGGACCAAGACGTTGTACTTGTCACAGTTCAGTACAGACTCGGAGCACTGGGTAAATTGGATATCCAAAGTGAATATTTTAAATATCAATGGCTAAGTTTTGGCGATTTTCTAAAGGGTTCTTAAGTACTGGTGATGATGTCGTGAGTGGTAATATGGGACTCAAAGATCAATCGATGGCACTGAAGTGGGTTGCATCAACTATCAAAGATTTCGGAGGTGATCCAAATCTCATAACAATCTTTGGAGAAAGTGCTGGAGCAGCGTCTACTCACTTCCACATGTTTTCACCACTTTCGAGAGGTATTGCTGAAAACATTTGAGAGAGGATTGGATTGGAAAAAAAATTATACACTGATTTGTAAATTCGTTATTTAGGTTTGTTTCAGAGAGCCATATCTCAAAGCGGAAATAGTCTTTGTTCATTTACCAACCCTAACAAAGATACAAAGGCTCAAGCCATCAAACTCGGAAATTCGCTGAACTGTTCGACCCAATCATCAGAAAGTCTTGTGCGATGTCTGAAATCAAAATCGGCAAGGGAGATCACAGAAACCCATATGGCTTCTATTGTAATTTCCAAACAATCAAGCTGGCTACTCATAGGAAAAGTTGTTATAAAAATGGGAATTTATTTGCAGGCCATATTTCTTGATCCGCAAGAAATTTATGGACCCACGATAGAAAAAGGTGGTGAAAGTGGCAAAACTTTCCTTACAAGGCATCCTCGGGATATGTACAAAGAAGGAGATGTTGCAAAGGTACCTTGGCTTGCAGGCGTAAATTCTGAAGAGGGAAGCTGGAGAAGCCTACGTAAAATTTCATTCAATTTAAAGTTTCGTAGCAAAGCTAAACCCTTTAGAAATTTTGACCATTAATCTTCCATTATCTAGCGATTGTTGTAAATGATGGAGCCGCGGGACATTTGTACAGTAATTGGAATACAATTGCACCCAAAATCCTTATGTACAATGACGACCCAGTTGCTTCTGAGAAAATCAAGAAATTTTACTTTGGAGAAAATCCAAAACCATTCAATTCGAAGGATTTGACCGGCCTGACAAATATGTACTCGGACAGATATTTCATGGCATGTCTCAGCGAAGCTGCAAGATTTCACGTGAAACATGCTCCAACCTACTTGTATTATTTCTCACGTAAAAACCCAGAAGCGTCATTGGGACTCTTTGCTGCGGCCAAGAAAAATAAATATCCACTTATTATCGAGTATGGATTGGCTAAACTGAAAGTTTTCCTTTATCGTAGAATACTCGGTTGGGAAGTTCCAGATTATGGTAATGATTCAAGTTACAAAAATATCAAAATATCTTTATTAAAAATTGTCAATTACAATTATTCACGCTATTCTTTCATTTTCCTCCAGGAACTTGCCACGTCGATGAGCTAAATTATATGTTTCCAATTTTCCCATTGACTTGGATCTCAGAGTCATCGCCGCATTACGAATTCTCAAAATCTTTCGTCAACTTATGGGTTTCTTTTGCAAAAAATGGGTTAGCACTTTGCACTCAATTTTTTATGAATGGCTGGCTGATTTCGATATTGAAATTGGAGTGGTTAAAGCTATTTTTTTATATTGAAACTCAATTTGGATTTGCTCACTTGACGAAATTTTTAGTTATCCTGGCAAGTATGAAGGAGTTACTTGGACGAAGGCAGAGTCTAACAAGGAACCTCGTTACTTGCACATTGGGGATCAACCTCCAAAGATGATCGTAGAACCGTTCACCGCCAGATCAAAATTTTGGGAAAGCTTACAATTGACGCCAAAATGATCTCTATCTGTGATGCAATATGAATTTTAGAAATCTACTTTTAATTATAAAAATTTGGAAAGCAATAAATGTGCATTTTCGGCTCCTCGTGTCAATATGTTCGTTGCGGAGCTGCGGTCATTTTAACCATTTGACTTATCAAATTCCGATTCCATTTTATACATGCTGAATGCTAAACTTGTCAACCTCACTAGTATGATTCCAACGACGACCTTTGTGTACATTAAGATAAGTTCAATGCATGCGA
>JAQGCM010001720.1:0-13887 GCA_034699705.1 Hymenaphorura dentifera | reverse complement strand
CACTCCCACTCCCACTCCGCACTCCGCACTCCCGGGAGTGCGGAGTGCGCACTCCTCCACTCCTCCACTCCGGAGTGCGGACAACTATGAAGTGCATGATTGGCGGAATGACCAATTTTCTTCTCGACTCGATATTGGATTTTTTGGGCCAAAAATCCAACAAATTGGACTTTTTGAGCCAAAAATCCAACAAAGTCCGACTCTTCCGGCTCCAAATTGGATTTTTTTACCCAGAAATCCATGGAGTCTAAACGGAGATCACGTCGACGGCGATGCGAAACTTTGCGTGAAACGTGACGAAAATTGAAAGTATAAACGTAGGGTAAGACTTAACATTATTTTCCACCAATTGTTGGATTCAATTTTGTAAATCATATGATTAGTCCAATTTCAATCTATTCAATTTTGAGAGATTTTCTCTATTATAGCTTTGTAGTTTCTCCAGTAATTGATATCATCGTTCACCTTGCTTTTCTCAACTCAAAATAAATTTATAAAACTTATGATTTATTTGCACAATCAAATTTATAAACATCATAATTTGCATTGCAGTTGTACTTTGTTTAGTCTCAATAAGTATTGCACACCAGTCTTTCTATGTATTTTGAACTAACACAATTTGAACAAATTAGTTATATTTTTGCTTAATCGAGTCATGAGAGGATCTCAATAACAATTTGTGCAGCCATTGAACGCCCCCACTCCCGACAAACACAACGAAAGACAATGCTATCAGTCTATTCGGCCAAAGCTTTTCAGCCTCTAAATTTGGCCCCGTGAGCACAGACACAACCAATAGAATTAAAAGTAGCGCAAATCTGCTCAAAAAATGTTCAGATGTGAATTTCAAGTCCACTGGAGATAAAAAGTCTGAAGCAACGGACAACCTGTAACGAACAGAAGTCCAGAATTCTTTCCAATTAAAAGATGGTCGTCGAATGCAAAGAAGGGTCACAATGTAGACAACAGAAACCCCACAAATGAGCCCCCACTCAGTCACCGAAATCGAGTCAAACATCATTTTGCAAAAGACTGAGAGGGCGAGCACAATCGACCCTGTCGAAAGTCCACTGCTCAACATCCACGATACTTGGTGTTTCCATTCGTACATCAACTGAAATGTTCGCTGATCCTCAAAGTGAGAGTATTGAGCTGCTGCTAATTTAAAGAGAGTGAGCGGAACGCCAACTAACAAAAGCTGTACAATTAGCCCGGCACAAGCAAAAAAGTCGGTGTCCGAAGAGTGGGCTCCGTCGCATTCACGAATCATAAGCATGTTTAGAAAATATGCAGTTCGAAATACCAGCTGGGGCAAAGTTTCAATGAAATATTCGTAGCGACTCATTTTACCAGCGTGTGACGAATCATAGAAAAGAAATATGAGTTTGCCATAGATTGTCAAGATTCGATCTTTGGAGTAGAGGGTGTTTAAGGCTGTGCGTTTTCGAAGTTGCTTGAGCTCAAGGTAGTTGATAATCCAGAAGCAATGTCTGAAAATTAAGGTTCAAAAACTTAACCAGAACTTTAAGGGCATCTAAGGGGTTTTTAGTTACGAAATCTTACAAAAGTATGGAAGGACCTGGCCAAAATCCTGGAAAATAGCTGAGGTTTCGAAACCACCCGTTGGCATTAGGGAATGAATTTGCAGCAGCATTGTTGACAACGTGCAAATCTCTTCGTGGAACAATTAAAATGAGTCCAGTATCACTTTCTTCGTGCTCTTCATCTTCGTGGATCCTAAATTTTGAGGTTCAAAAGTCAAAAGCTCAAATAATATTTTATAAAAAACATAACTAGTGAAACTTACGCCTCGCCAGAACCATTGGACATTTCTTTGACTGATCCCAAATGCTGGCGAATCTTCACAGCAATTTTGCGGTACCTTTGTGGAAAGACCACAGTAAAGTATTTAAGACGTAACAAATTGTGATTCACACTAAAAATTGCTTACCTCCAAGCTATTATCTGAAGAAATATAATTGACAAAGCTAGATGGCTACAGCTCAAAACCCACCAAACAGTTTGACCCCGCGCATAGCAATCGTAAATAAATTTGACGTCAAAGAATACATCCCAAATCGTTGCAAAAATGGCCAGAACTTTGAACAGTAAACTCAAATCTGAATAAGTACACAGAAGTTGCTCCAATTTTTCTTCAGACTTGACTTTTGCAAGACTAATGGCAAACTGAACAAGTTTTCCACGTCGAGGTTGTCCAACTTGAGTTTTGTTTCGGACTTCTGTTTTGATAACTCGTTTGAGCACTGCACCTGCTTCTTCATAACCTGAGTGGTAGATGACATTGCTGCTACTTCTCCTACGCCCGACACCATTGTAGCGAGCTGAAACGAAACAGTGCAAAAAAACACATCAAATATTTTTATTGCTACCAAAATTTCGAACCAAATAATGCATGTAATGCTTAAATTTTTATGAAAAGAGCTCACGTTTCTGAAACCCAATTTCCTTCTTGACGTCCTTCAATAGTTTCTCAACTTTTTCTGTTAAAACAATTACGTTTTGCACCTCAACTTCGTGAGCCTTTTTTGAAATTTAGAAAAATTTGTACCAGCCGTTGAGTCATGCCCTCGTTTTCTTAATTCCTCCATCAAAACCTCAAAAGTTGCTCCGCACGGATAAGTAGAAATCCATAGCTTTAACAATTTCCTTAGCCGCCAGTGCACACTTTTCTCTGTATTTTGACAAATTTTTCGATGTTGAGTAAGCTCAGGTTCAATGTGTTTCATGTAGACAAAGTTTTCAAGGACATCGTAGGAAATGTCAGCGGTTGTCAAAATATCAGTCAACTCCAGTACGTCATCTGAAAATGAGTGCAGCAGCTATTATTATTAGGGCTTAGGATTAGATAAGGGAATACCTTGCGTTTGGATAACACCTCTTCTACAGATTTCTCGTAAATTTTTAGTAGGCTAACCTCTTGTCATTGGAGTTTCATTATCAGTCGTTTCTGCTGGTCTTGAAATTACATTTTTAGTAAATTCTGTGTTAATTAACAGGTGAGCGATGTGCGCATTGCCAGTGTGCAACAGGCATTCAATGAATTCTCTGTACGACCATTTTGCCTCCGACTTCTTCACAAGGGAGATTGTGTTGTAGATTCTGTCATCCAACTAATAAAGTACAGCTCAAATAAATCATTATTTAAGCTCACAAAGGAACCTCAACCTAAGTTATAATTCTGTGCAGAGCTCTCATAATTCTATTCGTGTCTCCTGACCTCAAAAATCTCAAAATTTGTTGTTAAATTTATAACTACTAGGTCCACAGATATTTTCATTGTTGGACCAAAGAATTCGGCCAGGTATCCCCCTGTGAAACTTCAAAAATCGTAGGTTAAATCGTGCACAGATTTTGAGTTTTCTCATTTCGAGAGATGAGAACAGTACCATGGGCATGCCCATGGTACGCAAAACATTTTCTGCTAAAAAATCAACGTTGCCTATATTCACCAAACAAAATTTCGAAAATTTAGCAAAAAGTGCATGATCATTTTTTGGAAAAAATTGAAGGTGAGGGGGGACGATCAAGAATGCAATGAAGCTCTAAAGCGCTCGAAATGGAAAAGGTCGAAATCTGCTTACGATTTAACCCACAATTCTTGAAGTTTCACAGAGGATTTCAATGGCCAAAATCTAGCTTACAAACATCGGACCGGGCAAAATTTTAAGTCTAATGAAAAATTTCCTTGGACCCAAGCTATAAATTCAGCAGGAAAGTTTTGAGTTTTTGAGGTCAAGCGGCGTGGTACAAAAAATTATGAGAGCACTGCACAGAATTAACATAGGGCGATGTGGGGTATTAGGTTGAGGTGAAGGTGTCACATTGCATAAAATTACATTGAAACAAAATTATAGTTCGTTCTTACAAGGTCTGGCGATTCAGGTTTTTTGATGACGCCGCGATCAACGAGGAGTTGTTGCAAGCCTTCAATGTTCTTTGTATTTTGATAAATGTAATCTGAATGTTTGTTGATACTTTCCAAGTCTCTTTCTTCCATTTTCAAAAGCAAAATTTAGCAAACGTTTTTGCCAAAAACTACACTGCATCTGTAATCTGTGCTTATACTGCCCGTGCCTGTGGCGTGTGCTCTAGTCTAGAGTAGAGTCTAGACTGGACTGCAAATAAACTGCGAAGTGGATGTAGTTATTTTCCGTGTCGGACTCGGAACAAGAATTGCTAATGATATCGGAATGCACTCTGATTCATAGCTTTGGGGTGTGTAACTCTAATCAAACCATTAACTTTCATTATCAATCCAGTTGCACTGATTCGATTAACATAAAATTCCAGTAGCGGGGATTCCAACCAGTAATGGTCGTCGCATTCGCATGCGGAAGGATTTTCATATCGCTGATGCATGAGAGACAATGACACTGATCGGAACATCCTGCTCAGTTAAGTAAAGTTCTAAAACTATTGATATGACTGATAAGGTCGGATTAACAGAAGCATTCTGCTTCAAACAAAAGATTAGCAGGGTGACCAAAAGTAATTGGAAAAGCTTCACATTGTTGGTGAACGGTTTTATGGACTTCCTTGTAGTTCTTTTTTAACAATTTTTATAAAAATTTAGAAGGCATTTTTATATACATACAGAGCATAAAAATTTAACTGTTCCAAAAGCTTCAACTATCTCTGTACAAATCGAGTTCGACAATAACTTTTAGCTGCAGCAATTGGAACCAAATCAATCAGCATTTTCAAAATCACAAAGGTCCTTTCCAGTTCCATTCGAGGAATATTGTAGTTTTCGCGGTTTGTGTGAAATATGGGCTCAATGCTTACATTTGATACAAATATCGCTCATCAGTTCGATGTAATTCTTTATAATTTTATACAATTAGTACAATGATTATTTAAGGATTGGTTTAGTATGCTCAAGATTTGCCTAGTTTTTCTAGTCTGCTTGTTATAATGGGTTCGACCTATTTTTGCTATCATTCTTATAATCCTAGAAAAGTATTCCTGTATCGCCTTGCGGCATTCTACGGCTATACAAAGCAAACAAACTCCGACGGAAAACAAGTACACACAAAACACAGCCAAAATATTGGATTTTAATGCAAGTGGCTTGAAACTGTCATCCTTTTCAAATCTTCTCTTCACGTCCCTCTTTAGCTTTGTTATTTCAATTGTATCCAAGACAAGCATCCATTTATTATAAATCCCACTTTGAAGTAAGTGTCTTAGACTATCCTTAGCTAACCCACCGTCACCATCAGAAAGATAGAGTTGAATCTCGACGTCTGTCTCAAAAATCCACTCTTTTCCTTGGTACATCAATCGATTGTTCTCGTTATCAAATTTTTTCAATTCCAGGAGTGATTTGTCAATTTCACTTTGACTCCCAATCACAGCAGTTTTATTACGCTCTAATACCTTTGGATTCACTTTGGAAAAGTTCAATTGGAACACATCTTCCAGAATAGCAAGATGGTTGTATACCTGTTTATATTCTTCCTTTTTAGTGGTAGAAAGGGAATACCGTAAATTATTAGCAATTGGAACAATACCCAATACTTCTTCAAAACAGGTTCTAAAATTCTGCGAATTGATCTGCGTTTCATTGTCGTCCAAACTTGAAATATTCAACTTTTCCATGCAGTCAATTATCCCAGTTCTCAAGAGTGGCGATACTGACATGAAGTAGGTGTAATTTGAGGCCACTAATTGTCCAAAACATTCAAACGTTGATACTGGAAACGGCGCGGTCAATTCTGTGGTTACGAGTCCTCTGTACGCATTCGTGAGTACAATAAAAGTTAGCATGACGGGTGCGATGATATAGCACAAGTACACAGCGTTGTCCTTCCGAATATGCTCTTCAACTTTAGCTCCTTGCTCAAACGTGTAAGAGATTAGAATAAATACACTTGACTCATTCATGTGTCTTACGACGAAGATCAACTTGAGAGCAATAGCTGTCAGCACCAAACAAATTATCAGCGCAATCCAGAGTTCGGAGTCGAACGGTTTTGCATACCCGGCAAATGAAAACGTTGCCGAAACGTCCCGACCATCACAAGTAATGAAGGTCCATCGTTTGGAATGCGTTTTAGCTTGTGTGGCGAGGGTACCGGTAGGAAGGGTGTCTTCGACAAATAGGTAAGCATATCCATTCTCGGAGGAGCAATTTGGTGGTCCATCGAATATTCCGTTCGGGTGGTAGAACGATATAGTCAAGTTGTGAAACGATGGTTGGTATTGATGTAACAATGAAATTATCAAACGATTCTTGGTCCCATCCGGGTTATGACTTTTTTGGATTTCTGTATCTCTGAAATATACGTTTCGACCCAGTGGGGGACTACAACTTGATATAATATTTTCTAATTCGATTCCAGTCAAGACTGAGAAAACTAAGCCGCCACACAATTCGATGAATTTGTTCCTGTACAATTTGTCCAATTCCTGCAACGTAGCCTGCATGTCTGAGGAAGTGTTCACCTTGTACTCAAGCCTATCATATCTTGTCGATTCTCCGCACACATAACCTATGGCGTCGTACTCATAAGGCGACATATCCAATAAGTATATTTTGAACAAGCGGGTTTCAGTTCCACCGTTGGTTTCATTGTACAGCCCAGCTTTCACTGCACGACTTATGCTTGCCAACGATGAAGTTTCATTATTGTGTAAATTTTGATATACGTAAAAAATATAAGATGGTCCATGGTATTGAGACATATATAATTCATCACGGATTTCGTCCTTGTGTTGAAACACCATTTCCGTATTGTTTGGCCCGAATGATTGTTCCAAACAGCAAATGAGGAAAATTGATTTAAATAGAGCAACCAAGTATCCCGTACGTAGAATTCAAGAAGAAGATCTTCAGTATAGTCATTGTGGTCAGGCAAAATCACAAAATGACAAAGGCAATAGTATTTCATTTGAACAAGAAGGCGAAAATTGTAATTCCGTTTCCTAAAAAACAGGAATACTTCGTAATCATCGGTGTAGTGAAGACTAGAGAACAAAACAGGAGTTTGGCTGGGAACAAATTCATACGAGCTGTGCCGAGGTAGCAAGACGTTATTTAAACATCGCTCACACATTTGCAATTCTTTGTTCAAGTCGAACAATTCGGGACGCCGTAACCTCAGTCCCAAACAATTCAAAATACTGCTGGTAGATATGATCAATAAGGTATGGAATTTCCAATAACCCATTTCAGTGTCGTCGATTGAAATGAAACTTTCAATTCGAACCTGAAGATTTTCAGAAATATTATTTAAGTGAATTCAAGTGATTTCGACCTCGCCAACCGTACAGTATTTTCAGCTGAAGTGAAAGCGTTCCATGTATTCAATGGAACTCAGGTGGTTCAACCTTCAACCAGCACAGTCGAGTCGGGCAGCCACTATGAAGTTTCGCAAGCTGAGAACTTTTGACCGAAACAATGAATGCCATGTTGCATTGGTAGAACTATAAATAGGTTTTGGCTTTGTTTTACTATGCCACGAGTTCACACGTGGCATCGCTATCGCTAAGAAATGGTGCGGAGAATTTAAATATTCATAACTGGAAAAGTTTGAGATCTTTTGTCTTATCGATCTGCCGTCTCGTCATTCTATCGATGTTGCTCAGATTCGTACACCGTCAGGACTTCACTCCTCCAGACAAACGAGCTCCAAAATACAGTCACCAAATTCATGTACGTTACGAATTCTGTTCAAGTTGAGTCTGTGTACTAAATACATATGGTTATGTATGAAATCAGGGTTGAAGCTACATCTACTTCGTTCAGTACATTGTATTATATTTTGAGTTTAGTCTATTTATTTTGTAATTTTGTAATTTTTGATACAATCAATACCAGTGTTAGAAGTGGTTATTAAGGATTACAACAACATTTGTAGTACTAGAGATTTTTCTAACCAGCTTATGATAACAGCCTCGAACCTTTTCTGCTATCATTTTTGCAATCCTAAAAAAGAATTCCTGTATCGCCTTGCGGCATTCTACGGCTATACAAAGCAAACAAACTCCGACGGAAAACAAGTACACCCAAAACACTGCCGAAATGTTGGAATTTAGTGCAAGTGGTTTGAAACTGTCGTCCTTTTCATATCTTCCCTTCACGTCCCTCTTAAGCTTTGTTAGTTGAACTGAATCCAAAACAGTCATCCATTTATTATAAATCCCACTTTGAAGTAGATATCGTAGACTATCTGAAGACACCCCACCGTCGCCACTAGCACGAATCAGTTGAATTTCGACGTCTGATTCCAAAATCCATTCTTTTCCTTGATACATCAATCGATTGCTCTCTTTGTCAAACTTTTTCAATTCTAGAAGATATTTGTCAATCTCACTTTGAGTCCCAATCACAGCCGTCTTATTACAATTTAGTAGGTCTGGACTCACTTGAAAAAATTTGACAACTTTCTCCCATCCTTCCTGAAAAGTGTGAAAAGCAAGATGGTTGTGTATCTGTCTATATTCTTCCTTTTTCGTTTTGGTATGAGATAGCAGTAAATTCTGAACAAAAGGACTCGAATCCAACATCTTTTCGAAACAATGGCTAAAATTATTCGGACTGATCAGGGTTTCATTGTTGACCCGCATTTCCGATTTCTTGAAGTGGTCGTTTATACAGACAATCAGCCAAAATTTCTGCATTGGCGGAACTGACATGAAATAAGTGTAATTTGAAGTCACTAATTGTTCAAATCGTTCTAGCGTTGTTATGGGACGCGGTGCCGTCAATCTGGTCGTTACAATGCCTCGGTATGCGTTCGTGAGTACAATAAAAGTTAGCATGACGGGTGCTATGATAAACCACAAGTAAGCAACGTTGCTTTTGCGAATACGCTCGACAATGTCAGCCCCTTGTTCAAAGGCAAATGCGATGAGAAGAAATACGCTTGACTCGTCCACGTGTCTAGCGAAGAAGATCAGCTTGAGGGCAACGGAGATCAGGACCAAAGAAATCAACAAAGTAGTCCAGAGTTTGAGCTGGAATGGTTTTGAGTAGCCGGTAAATGAAAATTTTGAAGAAACGTCCCGACCATCACAAGTAATGAAGGTCCATCGTTTCGAATGCGTTTTGGCCACTGCGGCAGTCGTGCCAAAAGCAGTGTTGTCTTCAGGATATATGTTAGCGTAGCCAGTATCGGAGGAGCAACGCGGTGGCGTGTCTTTGACTGTTCCGCCAATTTCTGTTCCGCCCGGACTTACGACGAATATAGTTAAGTTGCGGTAGGATTGGCTTGTTTGATGTTGAGCTAACAATGAAATGATTAATTGGTTCTTGATTTGCTCTTGGTCACGACTTTGTTGAATTTCAGTATCTCGAAAATACGCATTGCGACTCAACAGGGAAATACAACTTGATTTATTTCCTAAATTGATTCCACCTGCAACTGCAAAATGGTGTCCGCCACATAATTCGATGAATTTTTTCTTATAGATTTTGTCCAACTCTTGTAACGTAACTTGCGTATCTGAAGAAGCATTTAACTTGTACTCAAGCCTGACATTTCTTGTCGATTCTCCACATACATAACCCATTGTTGTGGTTGCGGCTTGGCCAAACCGCGAACTATGCAACAAATAAATTTTGAAAAAGTAGGCGTTATTATCGTTGTTGAGTCCGAGTTTGACTGCATGATTTACAGTTGCTGGCAATAATGAGTCATTGTTGAAGTTTTGAAATGTGTAAAATATATAAGATGGTCCATGGTATTTGGGCTTGAACTCCACCTTACTGCTACTCTCACTGAACTCGAATTCCATTTGTGCATTTGTCGGCAGGAATGTTGGGCGCCAGACAATGAGCTCAGAAAATGGCTGAATATGATGACGCCAAGTAATCAAGATGTGGAATGGACCAGTGTTCACAGGTAAAATTATAAAATGGCAAAGACAATTGTATTTCATGTGAACGAGGAGACGGAAATTATAATTCCGTTTTCTAAAATAGAGAAATATCTCATAGGGAGAGAAGCGATCGACGCTGGAGAACAGAACTGGAACAGTTTGAATGGGCACAAATTCATATCGATCCCATAGAGGTTGCACAATATCATTTAGACAACTCGCACACCTTCCCAATTCATTGTTCACGTCAAGCTGCTTGGGATCCCGTGGCACTGGCCCCACTGCAGAGCAAATAAAAACGTTGCTGGGTAATAGTAACAACACTAAAGACATGATTTTCCGGAGACTCATTTTGAGAACTTTGCTCAAATTAGTGTAATTTGTTGTGTTAATATGTATGTTTGCAGGACACTACGCTTTTGGTCTGGGCTTCAGTTGAGAAGACTAGAATCGAATCCTTCAGCAAGAAGGTTGATCCGAACTCGTTTTTACGTTAGAATTACTTATATTTGTATCCGAACGAATTTCAAAATGGTTTTATTTTAATAGGATTTCGACGTTGTGACTTGGATTTCGAAGTTGACGTTACTAATCAAAAAATATCTCAGTTCTCAGCAGATATCCTGTCAATGCAAAACACAGAGACAGGTACGAGCTACTTATATGGATTTTTAAACAAAATCCCCCAACAAATTCTTGTAGAATAGATGCTAGACATGCGATATCCGATATCAGATCCCGAGACACTTTGGATCAACAAAGAAAGTGTAGAAAGGCAAACTCAGTCGACCATATTATAATTATTCGTAGTTGCGTTTCAAGACAACTAAACGTGCGTCAATTCGATTCTATTTCCGACTCTTTTGCTTTTGGGAATTGACTTTTCAGTTTTTCGATTGGATTTAGTAAGCAGAGAGCATGCAGAGCTCGAACGGGTAACGGATGTTCATTTTGCACGGCAGATCTGAACTTTTCCAATATTTGCTTTTTGGAGCTGAAGCGTAGTTCATTCCATTGCAAAATATGAGTTCGGCGAGGTGGCCTTGAAGCACGAATATTTCCATAACAACCACATCCATACGCTGGACAAAATACCAAACACAAATTGACTAACTAATTGATCCGAAATTAAATTTTCCTATGCATGAAAGCTAACTAATTTCCAAATCGCTACTGTGGTATTTCATTTTAAAAAATTTCATTAATTTCTGAGTACTAAATTACGGCAATAAGGACATTCACAAATTATGAATCACCGCATCTGAGTCCACAAAATTTTATTCGCTTCGATACGCTGCCCTAGGCTGTCTGCTTTCCACAAAATGACCTCCCAATCTATCTTCACAAGTAACAGGGTAAAGTCAAGAGTCTTCAAAATTGTTGATTGTTGTGACCCCAACTAATGCTATTTTTGTTAAATTTTACTTGGACAGGTCTTGGGACAAATTTTGACCACAATACCTTTCCGAACCCTGCTAGATTTTCGACTCGTTGCAAAACGTTGGAACAACGTGATTCTCAATCACCCAGCCTTCGCTCCAAATTGCATTGTTACTGTACGTGGAAATCCAGACGTAGCCCTTAAACTTTTCTCTCAGACACCTTCCAACAAATCGTTCCGGAATTTCAAATTCCACTGCAAAAGTCTCAAAAATGAAACAGAAGTTCAAGTTGGATTTTGGCAACTCAAAGGGTTCCAAATCAAATCTCTGAATTTCCAGGAGCACAATTTGGGCCCAGTCACTTTCCTAGAAATCCTACTGGCTTGTCCGAACCTCGAAGAGCTGAGTTTTAATTGCAGCCAAATCTACAAGCAAATAAACCCTTTCGTCGGGATGACAAATTTTCGAACTGGTCAAATTTATGATGACGAACAAGACCACACACCTTTTCAAAAACTAATTCCTCATCTGGGCATGATGAAGGAGAGTGGAGTGCTTCGAAAACTCAAGATTTTGAACATTAGCGGAAGCAACGGAATGCCGTCTGGAATTTTG
The DNA here is from genome assembly GCA_034699705.1 of Hymenaphorura dentifera. NCBI lineage: Eukaryota > Metazoa > Arthropoda > Collembola > Poduromorpha > Onychiuridae > Hymenaphorura > Hymenaphorura dentifera. The sequence goes on along the minus strand of JAQGCM010001720.1, from coordinate 2,044 downwards.
CGAGATTTTCTCCAATGGGGTGGCAATTTGGTTAGTCTTCATCTCATGGACAAAAATGGCAAACACCCTCGTCCTCAGTGGGACGTTCGACACATAATTCAGCTTGCACAAACCCGTGCAAAATATTTGACTCGACTTGAGCTCACAGGGACTCACATTTTGCCAGAACATATTTTAGCTTTGGCCAAAATCCGGGACTTGCGTCTCCGCTCCGTTGGGTTTCAATGTGCTCAAGTCACTGAAAAATCTTTGTCACATTTTTTCCGGAAACAAAAGTCCCTTGTAGAACTTGACCTCTCCTTCACTCAAGTGTCTGAAAAAGCATTCACTCATCCGTCCTGCACTTTCCAACAACTCAAGAAATTAAATTTGTCTGGGTTCACGGATGCTTTGGAATTCCTATCGTTTTTGTCCAGAATGCCACTTCTGGAATTCATCAATTTGTCTTCCAGCCGATCCAACACGATGACTTGGGACACTTTGGTCTCTGGATTTTTACCGTCCAGGCTTCGAAAACTTCAGTGCTTGGATTTGTCGCACAATTTGTCACTTGGGACTTTTCAAAAACAAAGTTTGTTCAACAATCTCGTCATTTGCATCAAACAAATCACTTGTCTCAACTTGAGTGCCAACGTTTCAATCAAAGACTCATTTCTTCAAATCATTTGGAGAAATATGACTGCGCTTCGCGTCGTTTTTCTTGAATATTTGACAACAGTTACGAATGAAGGGATCGTTGGAATTCGACAGGCTCAGGTCCAAGGGGCAGAAGCAAGTGGAAAGTTGGATGTGGTTGAACCTGCCCTTTTGAGAAGTCAAAATAAAAATGCTTCTTATATTGGAGATTGTCCAAGTAAGTTTTTTGCATAAAAAATTCTACTGATTGCAAATCTCCACCAATTTATTGAAAATTTTGTTCATTGTTGCGACTTTTTTTTAGACATTCAAGTCCTTTCTCTGGCATACGCGACGCGTCTCACCGATTTGTCGATCCAACTTGGAATTAAGAATCTGCCGCGGCTTCAAAAACTCAAATTGACTGGTTGTGGTCATGTAATGACTCTATTTTTAAGAATTTTCCAAGAAAGGGTTCAAAAATTTCACTAAAAACCTGGTTGTTTGTATTTTATAGATTTCGGACCGTTCGATCTTCTTTTTGGCCACAGGCTGTCTCAATTTGGCATTCCTCGACATTAGCGAAACGCTCGTTTCTGCTTCTTGGATCGATTGGGCCAAATCTTGTCTCCCAGATTTGAAACGTGTGGTGACCACCGAAAATGCTTCCGGTTCCGGATCCGTATCGCAGCTTGCTGGAGCAGAATCGGCAAAACCAGAAATGCCACCAGACTCCACAAAAAAGGACATGGACCCCTCCCTTGAAGACTATGAAGAACCTATGATACACTATGAGGGCGGGCGCCGTCGGCGTGAGCGTGACGAAAACAATAATTTTCGTTGATCATGAGCTAAATTCTTGAAACTATTTTCAAGTAAAATTTATCAAAATTCAACAGTGCCAAGTTTTTCGAAATTTTTGACTCAAAATTATGCATGCTGATTGAATAAAGCACTTGATACAAATTGAAATGTTGTTGGTTTCGGAACAATAATTTTTATTTCGCATTGAAAATTGTATCAATTTGTTGGCAACTCGTCGGTCTTTACGTACGTTTTGCAGTGAAAATATTCGTCAAAATGTTAAAATTTCGAAGGGCTAAAATTTTCTTAAGTTTTAAGTACTATTTGTACGATTTTCTGATCGTATGATGACGTTTGAGACGGAGAACTGAATTAATATTTGTCCGGTATACATAATTTTCTCAAAAAAATAGCTGAGCTTTTTTGATGTTCGTGTTCTTCTTTCAAAATGGATCAAAGTGATGTGATGTTGATGTTCGGTCAAGTCAAGATGTCAAGTGAAGCTTTTGGTTGTTTTCCATTTTTTTGCGAAAATGAAATATACAAAGAATAAAGCATGTCCCATAAGTAAAATGACAAAATTTGACCGGCTGCCATAAAAAATCGGGAGGGAATTAAATTACGA
>JAQGCM010001719.1:0-13889 GCA_034699705.1 Hymenaphorura dentifera | reverse complement strand
AACTCGGCTTGGTGAACGAATAGAGCCCCTTCTATATCAGCATGTCATGGGGTATTGTGTTTGGATACTTGATTCACTAAGGTCACATTGGTCACAAAGAAAGAGTTCCCTTCTCAAACTGACGACACATCAATATCCTTCTCGAAGACTTCGGGAGTTGTCTAAGATTGCTTATATTGTGAAATCAGGGAGCTCGTGTTGTGAAAAACAAACTCCACTAAATATGAACTCAATTTATGCGCTCAATTTCGAAATTGGAGGCTTCTGTAGAAAATTTGGTTAAACCCTAATCGGGCCAGGTTAGGCTACCAGGCCGAATATTTAATGACGCACTCTTATTCTAACGACTTGGTCTTTGTTCATTTTTAACTGGCATGAGAAGATGTGCCGTCGAAGCAATGTGCTCAAGGCAGGAATTTTGCAGAAGTAATTGCTAAAGATTCCTTGCACAGACTCCTTGCGTGTATAACATTTCAGCATATTAATAACGTAGGCAGGCTTTCATCGGTTTTTTATTGAACAAATCTTCTTGATACGAATTGTCATTCTATCTTACGAAGCTTCTCATAAATTTCATTTTGTTAACCAAAATGTACTAGACTGATTTTATAGGGTTAGCAATTTGGTCGAGTGCACCTCGAAAGTAGAAGTCAAACTCATGCCAACTTTATTAATAGCTGGCAGCTGAAATTTGATGTTTTTATCCGTTTGAGTTTGGATTGGACATGAAATTGTTCTTAACATTTAATGATGACGTGTTCAGTTGGAATCCACGCCGAATATTGGTAGAGTCAAGAACTTAATTACTTCATTTGTAATAGATAATTTAGTTTAGTAATTCCATTAAACTTAAATATCTTTTGGGAACAATAAACGATTGTTCAGATTTGCCAAAAAAAACAAGTTCCAAGTTTGTATACGAAGTTGAGCAGTCACTTCCACCACAGCTACCCAACAATTTAAATCCAAATTAAGCCGTTCTTATTAAATCTCCAAGGATTTATCTCCGTAGGATTTGATCCAATTCAATCGAAATTATCAACAATTCAAATTAAAGTCACCAAGTTTTTAGCATCGTAGTAAGTAAATAAATGCTTTCCTGGTTGAAAAATTTCAACCTAGTTATAGTTGGCCTCATTAATTGTAAGCAAGATCGTAGCAATTAGTCTGGAGTGAAAACAAAAAGTTTTATGCCCTATCTGCTGTCATTACCAAGCAGATACGTTTTATCGGATACCAGGAGTAGCATTCCAAGATCGTGCTACCCCTGCAATGCAAGAACAATTCTGTAGACATTTTACTCACGAAAACAAAATTTATGATTTTGAGTTTGGGAAAATCAATTGTTTTTGTTCCACTTATTTTGTAACCTTCCAAATTTGCCTGTTTTAAAGATCTAATCCAATCGTACAAATTGTCTGATAGCTCAATTGAAAACAACTCACAATTTCATTTCGACAGCACAAATATTTGTATTTAGCATTTGCATATGTACAAAAACAAGTTCATAGTTCAACCTCTACTTCTACGGCAAACTGAACGAAAAAATGTTAAGGTATTGAGTACCTTTCACTCTCAGGTCAGGAGATGCATATTTTCCATTTTTCCTGTGCCCTCCTCATTTGAATTCGATCTGATATCGTACTTGTACTCGGAGATTCACATCTGTCCGAGTCAGAAGATCATACGTGAAGAAATCGCACTGTTTTCTTCGAATCGAATAGTACTACGACTTCACCTTCAAAAGATTCTCAATTCTTCAAGAAAAATTCAGATGAAAGCCTTTAATTTCGAACGGATTCCCACGAGAACGTCTCTACCAACCAGTACTACAGAAAGCAGAAATTCTCTTTTACATTTCAATTTTTTTCACGTCATTTTCAATACAGAAGAAGAACCTTTTACAATTTTGAGGTTGCTTTTCAAGTGAAGTAGTGGAGTAAGCAATCTGCCACCGAATTACTGTATTGATTGAAGCCATCCAAAATCAGCCTACACAAAATACGTATCTTGCTGAATTCTTATGCTTGAAGAATGGTATTGATCTTATTTTATCACTTCGTTGCGCGTGTTAAGAAACCTTGCAAAATCCTTTAATCATTTGGTAAGCAAATGAAAAGCTACAGAGCTAGGAAACTATGTATTACGCCAATTACGCTTTCATTAGTTAACGGTCTGTCCCAGGTCGCTTCTGACTTAATCTCGTCTCATCCCGTAAAATTTGAGCTAAAACTTTGCTCACATTTTACAAATTTACAACATTGTTGAGGAAATTACGACTCTTTTAAGTCAATAAATTCATTAGGATCATTTCTTTGCTAATTCTCAAGGCCAGGAAGTACATCAAAGCTATCAAAGCTGCAAAGGAAAAGTGTACTTTGGGCTTAGGCAATTTTCCTTTAATGCATCAGTCTACCAGTATCTTCAGAGTTGGGGAGTCCTCTTGAAAAGTTTTAATTGAGTTGTTGCGGTCTAGCTGGGCACTATTCCCTCGGATAGTGAAAGTTTTAATGCATAATAATTTAGTACACAGTAAAATTTTCAAGAGCTTTGGGCATCCTCAAGGTTACTTTTATCGAGATTGTAAATTGAAATTATGTGATCCCTGAAGGACAGGACCAAATTCATGAAGAACCCCATGAACATTCCAGTATTCCGACGGGTATATTGACTCAGAAAACCAGAAAGTTTCCCAGGATTCTATTTCTATTGTTTGATTGACGTGTGACCAATTTAATGGTGAAGACAGGTGGCTTCAACGCCTCTCCTCTTCATTGAGTGCCAAAACAAACATAGTTGTGTGGAATTGGGCAGACTTCCGTCACTTCCGTGCTCAATGGAATACAGCTTGGCTTGGTAGCTATGAAATCCGCAAAGTGTTGATACAATGCACATGATTGGAAAGTGACGACAGACATAAAGAAGGCAATTTTTAGAATAGCAATTTAGCATTCTATTCAACCGTATGATTACTTTATCCCAAATTGAATAGGAAATCACGTGTAAACTAATTATGTGTCGAGTTACAATTCTTCGTATTTCGATAGACTCGTTATCTTCACTACAATCAGTACAATCGATAGATTTTCAAGTAACAATTACTTTCTAGATTGTATTTTTATTTTTAACTTACTCATAAATCCAACGAGTCTGTCAGAAAGATTAAAATGCAATTTTCTTGTAATCATTTCTTATCATCGTAGCGCTTTCCTAAACAACATCTGTGCTCATCATTTTGCATTCCTCGAGACAGTTGAGAGAATGCAAAAAAAAATTCAAGGAGAATATTCCACTCTCACTCTCAATCTTTGCAAGTTTGGAAATAAATTCACCCGATTTCCGGTGCCCTTCATGGAAAACTCCCAAAGAGGAAATTCCTTGACTCGAGGACAAATTCCTTCTCACATGAAATTAGACAGATCGAGAATTTATTGAACCCGAAAGTCGTCGTCTTGAATGTCGACATTTTAAATGAGTCTGCTGTCGCTGCCCACGTTTCAACATCTCCCACACGCTGCAGACTCTTATGCTTTCGTTGCGCAAAACTAAATATTTGTCAAAATACTGCTTGTACCACTATTACGTTTGCATTCCAGGTCATCAAGATCAAGCGAGCACTTGGCGTGGCATCTAACAATTCCATAGTCTTTAGTCGTTATAATTCGGAATAAAACTTTATCGAAATACATTACCGTCAATTTCTAGTCAGTCGCCCGAATCCACGTTCCACAATGATGATCGTTTCTACACACCGAAATTGAGTTTGTAAATGTATTCTCCAAGCTTTCAACAGACCAAATTGCTTCTCTTCCCACTTCGGGAAAATTCGGGTCAAATCTCTCACTTCAACCTACTTCTCTGAGAGTCGGCCAAATTGTGAAAGCGCCCCATTTTGAAAGAAAAAAAATGATTGAGAAATAATGCCAGCATCCGCATCGTCGTCGTCGCGAACAAAAAATTGATAGATTCAACTGAATTCATAAAATGGCATTGCTTATTTCCCTATTTCACGGAACATTTCATCCCGAGATTCCCGAACTAGCTCAACTTTTCTTTTTCTCATGTATATATAGTGATTCTTATCTCATTGTCATTTTAGTTGCTGGCTACGAAAGGCGAAGCCCCGGATAGGAGTTTGTGAATCAAAAATCATATGGGAACGCCGACATACAATATGTTAAGTCGAGCTGCAAGGTTCTTTCTTCGTGTGCATGATGTGGTCATAGCAAATATTGGATTTGACAACCAACCCTAGGCATTGTTTTCATGTCTTCTTTGCTCTTGAATTTTTGGAATTTCAAAATAGAAAGTGAGTGGGCCTGCCTTGCCTACCGTTCTGTTTCATAGGTTGCACATGCAGCTAGCTAGTCCCTTATAAATTGAATAAAACACGTAGCCGTGGGCCAGCACTGAAAAATGCAAAGTCCAAAACATATTACGATATCACTGTTCTCCAGGACATGAACGTCAAGTAAAATACTAAAAGCATGTCTTTGCAGGTGTTGTTGCAACATGTCATATGAGATTTGGAACAAATAAGTGAAAAAAGTAGTCTGTTCTTTAGTTCTCACGACTCTCCCAGACTGCATTTTTTATACTTCTCCCACACTGCTTGCCTGTCGCCGTAACGTTTTCCATTTCTTTTCCAGTAAATATTCTTGGCTGCCCAAGTGGAGCGAGAAAAATTCTAGTTTTGTTCAGGAAACATTCGGTGCATTGAGTTGTTTGGGTGGCGGTGGTGGTGGGCATATCAGGTGTTTTCGGAGAAAGCTCATCTACGCTAAGCTTTTATTTCTGAGCAACCTGCTTCCTGCTTTCGTTTCCCAGAAGGAACTGCTATCTGCACAGTGAGCTGGGCTACGTATGCTTCTGCTCTTCTGTTTGCCTCATTTATTTCTTTTCATTTTCATTGAATGCATGTGATAAGTTGGCGGTGGTTCGTTCTATTGACAAGGAATGATGAGAAAACAGAGAAAGGGCCGGCCAGCCACAAAGTTAAGTGAGAAAGTGTGTTATGTAGGAAACTAATGTAAGAACTAAACTTGAGATGATGAAATGCAGTTTCATTTTCCGTTGCAAGTCATCCTTTATTTGAAAAGTTTGGCCAAATAAGTGATATTCCACGAAGCTCAACTTTATCAAAAAGAACACACAAACCTGCTGGCACTTGCGGTACATGTCCTTACGTGGTGGTTAGTTGGTGCATTCTGGATTTTTTGTGGCCCAGATCTGCTCATCACCAACCTTGTAGTTTACAAATTAACCCCACAGTTGTTTAGTTTTGTGGTCCAAACTTCCGCAGTGGATATAATTACCGCTTTAGGGCTGAGCCCAACCATCCATCCGAACCAAGATACAACGTAATAATTTCTCAGAGAAAACAACTTTCTACGTATTCTCGATACATTTTCAGGAGAAAGCAGCTGATTTAGCAGACCTTGCAAAATTCCTAATCACAGTAGAGCAGAGTGCAGAGCTAACGTTCGTTCGGAGGATGATTATATTTCAAGCATCTTTCGTTAAAGGAGGACTCCAAATGTCATTAGGAAATGAACGCTCATCCGGCCATGGCTACCATCAGTGCGTACGAAAAAGTCACCCAGTCAAGTTATCTGCAAAATGTTGTGTAAAAGCTTAGCACGAACTAGCCCATCCAGTAGCCTTGTAAATTCTAGCTGAGAAATGACATGGCCATGGCGCCAACCAACATACACTGCCGTCCTGAGCCACTGGAACTGCATGCGAATTGCGAAGGGTTCGTTTAATATCTACACAAAAAATCTTTCCGCTTTCTTCTCCATTAGTTTGAATTATGACAAACTTGTGGACTGGGCTTTGGAGTCTGTAGCTCAAAGAATGCATGCTGTCTTAAGACAATAATTCCACAAACACGGGCCTGGAGTTGATGGATGTGAAAGGTTGAATAATTTGTTAGTTCAAATTGCAATTTGGTTGGTTGGAAGACAAGACTGAATACATATTCGTTGTGCGTAGCCCTTATTTCGTTGAGGTTCATTTTCATTTAATTATTGCTGCTGCCATAAACATCCATGCAATTTTGAGTAGGTGCTTAGAAGCCAGGGAATCCATGTTATTTTGCCAAGACAGTTAGATCACTTCTTCGAGCTACCTGAAAATTTACCTTAAAATATAGAATGAGCAATTTCTCAGATCTCTGCTGAATAAAAACCCTGCGTCATTCTCTTCATCATGTCAAAATCATAAAATTGAGCTTCAAGACTCCCCAGACAGATTCTAAAATCAGTTGCACAACTTGAAATTGCTAAGGGATCAAAAACATGTGGGCCGTTGCTGTAATGAGACACGCTGCCACTCATACCTGCCTGCCTTTTGTTTTTATAGTGTGATTTGCAATAAACTTCACCGTATTACAAATTGGATTTCCTAAATTTTAATGGATTTGAGAATTGAGTCAGGTTTTCAAGTTCAATCAATGAGATTTTATGAGTCTGCAGCACACTTCAACTTTATGTTAGGAATCTGGCCTTGAGAGATTGGGCAGGGCGCACGAGCTCATTATTTATTTATTATTGACTGAAGACACTCAATCAAAATGAAACCTACGTACACGAAGATTTATATGAATTGATTTCTAGTTATTTCAGAAATAGTCAGAGTTTGCTAATGCATTCTGTGGAATAGCGTGAGTGTACCGAAATAACTTAATTGAACACTTACGACTCCAGAGCATCATAAATGATAGGTTTATAGGTTTGTGGTACGCTGAACTATGTCCTTTCCTGTCACGTCAATCCTATTCCTAACAATATCTGTTGCGGTTGCTTCACAATTATAGAATTTGCATTTCTGAAACTGTCAATCAGTCAAGTCGTCCAAGTCAGTCAAAAGTGTCTTAAACTATCCTTTCTTGATTTTCTAAGAAGTTGTAAATGGTCTACATTACGTATTTCTGATTGTCTTAGCCCGTAATATTCTCCCAAGCCAGCAATTTTTGTCTAGGTCAATTTAAAGTTTTAATATTTGTAGTGACACTAGAGGACCAATACGAAATTTCTAGCTAAATTATTGAACTTGCTGAGGCTGTGAGGCTGAGCCTTCAACCCCTCAAGCAGAAGAGTGTCAATAGTGACCCGGACTGAACCAATCATTCATCAAAGCGTTCGTCATTTATAAATCAATAGGCCATTTGCAAACGAGGAGAAAGCGGAGCCCACTGAGCCGTCCAGAAGTCCAAAAAAAGAGATGGAAGAGCAGCCCAACTTAACATCGCAATAATTAAACGGAGAAAGCCGATAATTGGGGAATAATTGTATTGCCGTCATTCTCTAAAATTATGTCATTCGAGGCACTCCATGAAGCTTGAGTCCATCAGTCGCCTCGACCGAGCAAAGGGTGAAAACTCACTACAAAGGCGGATTAAAATTAAGCACCAAAATAAGCGAAGCTGAAGCTGTAAAAGTGGTTGAAGGAGTGTCGAAGAAAGTCCGCAACCTAGTACTCACCACTCTGCAGATAATTTTTCCACTTTTCTCTCCTCGAATTTCCTAGACCAAAGAGAGCTAAAATTTAGAGTTGAAGTCGAGGACTGAAGTTGGAACCCGGCGCATGCATTTTCTCAATGCGTTACATGCATGAAACTTGTCCACGTCAAATTTCCGGTTCAAAGCGTAGCTTTCGCCAAGTTGTCTTTCACTCTGCTTTCTCCCATGAAGGAGTCACTTACTTCCATCCATATATTTTAGTCATCACTTTCGCCCTGGCCCCAAACCTTAGTGTGAACAGCAAACAGCTTTTAGTGGCCAAGAACTAATTTTCTGACTACGTGCACAGGTTTAGAAATCCTTTATTTGGAATAAGAAAGCACCAAAGTGGACGGACACACCAAATTCAAAGTAAATATACAGGAGTTGTCGTTAGTAGTGAGCAGTAGCAGCGGTTGTTCTGAAGTGTTGCTCCTTATTCGTCGATCTTCTTGCGAATTAGACATTTCAGTTTCGCTTTCGGGGTCTCAACCTGACTGCCATAATCTAACTCTATTCTCCGAGGCACACAAAGCTCCAACCAACCAACTGAACAGATATAAACAAACGATACTTACTCCTTTTGTGTTTTCTCTTTAGTCGTGCGAAATATGGTTGTAATTTTGGAGCTGGCGGCTGGAATACTACTGATAAGAACAATTGGCCTCCGTCGTATTATTGAAATTGCTCAGCGCAATTGCTATGTGCTGAGGAGCGCAGTTCTCGACTAAAACCGCCGGCTATTGTTCTTGTTTATTCTGGAACTTACATTGCGATTTGGACTAACAAAAGAAAATCTTTCCGGACAATTTTGCATAATACGCACAACGTTACGTCTACGATTGAACTACTTGACTCCCTAAATTTTGCTACACAAACTCTCAACTCTGTGTACTCCACCAGTACGAACATCATTGCAAATTGTGTGTCAAGACTTTCTCCCTAGGGTGAACATTTACTCTGCTACGTCTACCTGTTTTCAGAGCCAACTTTCTCGAGTTCACCGCAAATAAATTGAATTCCATTCATTCCTCTGACAAGTAGTGTAAGTCTCCCGCAGAAAAATTCTTATGGTGGTGCCAGTGTCAGTGCAACAAGCTCTAAGCAAATATATAATGGTTTTCGTTTGAAATAGGCAAGGAAAATCCGTTCTGTGAACTCTTCAAATTCAAACATGAGTGACATACTGAGTTGGAGTTTAGGAAACCAAACAGCCAGACTCGGCGAGGAATTTACTCTGCAAGGAAATCAGTCAAATTTGACTGGCGGTGATGTCTCCGCAAACCAAAGTCGAGACGACGAGAATGCCACAATTTCACCAGCCAACTCGGAACTTGACGTTCCCCTCAATTTTACTCAAATGAGTCAAAATGCAGTCATGTGTGTCATAGCCTACTCTTTCATCTTTGTGATTGCAGCGGCAGGAAATTTTTCAGTATTTTTCTCGGTACTTCACCAACTTAGAAGAACAAAGTCTAGGATTGGAGTTCTCATTCTTCATCTTTCGATTGCTGACTTGTTGGTTACTTTTGGTGTGATCCCACTCGAAATCGTTTGGAGAATTACGATCCAATGGTACGGTGGGAATTTGCTCTGCAAAGTTTGCAAACTATTTAGTGCTTTTGGACTGTACCTGAGCTCCACAGTTCTCATCTGTATTAGTCTGGACCGCTATTTTGCCATCATTCATCCCCTCAAGCTCACGGATGTTCGGCGTAGAGGAAAAATCATGTTGGCGTCAGCATGGATCGCAGCCCTTATTTGTGCTGCACCACAGGTACCCCCATTTTTTGTGCTATTTTGGCTGGTCCAGGGCAATTCATTTCCACAGAAGAAAGTCTAAGTTCAACTATTTTTTCGTTCCATTAAAAATCTTTGTGCCATTGGCTATTGCAATTTGCCGACCACAAAGAAAGAAAATAGTAGTGAAAGTGGTTGGTGAAAGAATTTCACAAAGTGCAAGTTGCACAAAGGCATAAGCTTCCTATGTCGTGCCTAGAGGCTTTCCAGCAAGACTTTTGTGCTTCTTGTTGAACAATTAATTGATGCGAAAAATTCCGTGGACATGAAAGGAAGAATTCTTCTCCTGACGTTATTTCTATTTGGGAAATCGCTTGAGGCTGATTTCTCTCAATGCAATTACGAACTAACGATGCTTTTCAAAAGAGTCTTTGGGTTCTTTAAAAAGTAAAGAATGCAAAAGTGGTTTCAATTTAATTGTTTGAATTTGCTCCGACTCAGATTTCAAAGACACTTGTCATTCTAATTTGATTTTTTCCCAAAGAATTTGGCAACAATTTGGAAAAAAAATTCGTTAGAAATTCTTCACACAAGACTAGAGCCGACAGCCACCGCTTGAATTTGTCTACACAAATTGCCCAAAAATTACATCAATTTTAGTACTTTCATTTGGGAAATATAATATAGCATATGGTGGTTCACCTTACTCCGGAAATAATGATAAAATATAGGCAATTATCATTTCATGTTGCTCGTAATTAATATTGGCTTTAGAGAAAACTGTATGGAATAAATTAGTGCATGAAACTAGAATACCGTAAATGACCGAATAGGGGCCTGGGTTCGAATAAGGGCCTGAGCTCGAATAAGCGCCGGGTTTGCAGAGACTTTTAAGAAATAAGGGCCGGGTTCAATTAAGCGTTGCGTCCAATTAGGATGGAGATGGAGATGGCATGATTTCGATTGAATTCCTGTAATTCTACTTGCCGCTTGTTTACCTCAGCGCCTAATTTCTAAAATAAGCGCCGGGCTCAATTAGACGCCGGGGCTCGTATATGCGCCGGGTCCAGAAGGTCTGTTTTTAAATAAGCGCCCGGGCTCCTATTCGGTCATTTACGGTATGTTAGGATACACAATTTTAGAAGAGTTTGGCATTTGCTATTTCTTGAGGGGACGTGATGAAATCATTTTCATCAAAATTGTGAGAGCACCACTAATAAGCAAGAAGACTGACTAAGTTCCAGGAGCCTTGAAGATTTTGCCCAACCAGACTTTGATCTTCTGTGGATTTTATTAAATTTACCTTACCTCGTATTTCATATCGTTCCCTCATTCATAAACGCAATTATTGTAATGAACAAGCATATTTTAGCTGTTCCCCTCTCTAGTTTTACTGGATAAACTCAGTTAAATGACGAAGGCAAATTAATTAAAAACAACTTCATTCGTATTCAAATGCTGGCAAAGCAGTTTTCCACATCTGCAAAAGCAATGAATAAATTTTGACACAAACTAGAGTGAGAAATGAGGAAGTCTAGACTTAATTTTGGTTACCTTTCTTGCAAATGCAAACCTTACGTGCTTCCGAAAAAGCCACAAAGCTTATGCAATATAATTGGATATTTGCATGACGATTCCAGAGCTCTTAGGTTTTAAATATTCTGTCAATTATCCGAAATCGGTCCCAGCAGCAAGATTATTATGGTGCGTAAAAATTCAGGAAAATCCATCAGGTTTTATTTGAAATGTAACACGTTTAAAAGCTACATTTTGTCGTATGTGTACAATTGAACTTTTGCATTTTAATTGTACTAATTTGAGTTAAAACGCATGCCACATAGCATGCAGCATGCCTGGTGACTTTTGAATTGATTTATTGATAATACAATTTCATGGATTTCAAGGACTTTGACTTCACTCTCTTCAACATTTCTAGCTTCAATAATTAAGTGATCTGATTACGTCTTACTTAGAGTGTAGTTCTTGTCAATTATCCGAAACCTACCACATTTTGTGAATTTGCGCAAGATTCTAGTGAAAACTTTCGTTCAGCACCCAATTTTATGCACTTGTGTGAAATTTGACCTTGCTTCATATTAAGGTTCCAAAATATTTCGCACACACTGCACGGCCAGCAGAAAATCACGCAAAATCAAACAAAGTTTTCTTCGCAAATTAGACATGTCGTTATTTGATCCACCAGACCATGAAGAATAACAGCTGGCAGTTCGTGAGATTGGGTGCCCACTAATTAATGTTGTACTTTGAGGTCTTGTTAGTTCATGTCTAGAAAATTGATTAAATGAAACTTTGGACGAAATAGTTCACGCGATAAAAATACAACCATGCTGGTTTCAGTCACAACTCTGAAGACATTTTTTTCATTTCGTTTATCCAGTTCATTTATACTACAATTGGCATGACGTGAATGACGTCTGAATTTCGTTTGCCTTAGCCTTCAGCAACAAAAGTTATTTGTGGAATAGAATTTTGTGTTGAAAGCTTCCTTCCGCACACTGCTTCGAAACAAGTAGTAATAAATCTAAATGTTGCATTCAGTTTTAGCTGCTTCACTGCGCACATCATAACTGAATGTCTCAAGAAAACACCGTAAATTGAATAACCCCATGCAAAATAATGCAATTTACGACGAAAACATTTTGTATTCGCACTTGTGACGCATAAATAGCCTGGTAAAACGGAAATGACGTTATGCTGGAATAGCGTAGCAGACTGTAAAAATAAACCAGATTAAGTCTTGGATGATAGGGATGTGGTGATTGGGTTGAGAAAGTCTTTGAGAATATCAGAATTTCAGAATAGAGCCCAAAGGAAGGGGGAAATCAATAGAACATTAACAAGGCTTTCAAGCAATTAGAAGTCGATTGACGGAGTTTGCCTTGAAACAACTCGTTGAGCTGAACCCCAAACCTCCATCGTCTTAATTTAGCCCGTCCACCTAAAATTCCGACCTCTTGAAACACACAAAGGGCTCTTAACCTCTAAAATCTAGGCTACACATGGCTTCTTAATCAAAGCAATACCGAAACGCCAAAGGTCAACTTGTTGACCGTGTAGATTTTAGAACCCAGCCTCTGCCCTGACTCTGCTCAACTAGTAAAAAAAAATAATGCATTCTTTTCGTACATATTTTGAAGGCACCGAAGTGTGAAATAATTTACTTGCAAGAAACACGCAGTGTGTGAGTTATGTGCAAAGTCACGATGGCATTTCGCCGTAACACAAGAGGAGAACTTTTCTCCAGAGAAAGTGAGGAAGCTATTTTGATTACGGCCTGCATTCTGCAAAGTAGTTTTGAACACAGGAGCACGCACGAAAGCACTTTCTTTCTTTCTTGAATTTAGAAACCACAGGACTTCATATCTGTTCCGTCTGATGCCAATATAATGCTGTCGTCACAGCTGGGTGAACAAAATGTTCTTCGTGAAATTGAAAATCAACCACAGCCAACGATACGAATTTTAATGCTTGTGTGTATGCAGTAGCCATCACCTAATTCCCAATAATTTCTCTCTACCTGGCTGTCTGTCTCCTTTTCTACCGTGAGAATTTCTTCAAAGTCCGTGTCATCTTTTTAGACATTTTCGTGAGTCGATCCAAAGACACTTGATAAACGAGAAAAACATAAATTGAATTAGTTTTTCGAGGCAGATAGAACAGAGAAGATTGAATAATAGAGCGAGCGCGTGTCAATTGTTATGACGGATTCATCCTTAGAGTAGTAATGTGATATATTCTAATGGGATTATCTAATCTACAATTTATCCATCAACTTCAGGTTGACTGTTGGTGTGGTTTTGCGAACATCACCCACCGTGCGACCCGGCTGCAGCTGCTGTTGTAGCCAAACCTTTGTGTGCAAAATTAGGGTACTTGTACTACAATAACAAGATTTAGTTTGTAAATCTTCTTCATGTAGTAAAGGATTCAAATCTGTTCAAAGTTCATCAGTTAAGCTACTTACAGAAATAGGATTACTGCAGGGATCAGAGCTCAAAGTTCAAATCCTCTTGTTGTGGGGATTGCACGGTTACCGCAGGAAGTTAGGTGAACGGTTCAAATCATGGATTTTTATTAGTTCTTAGACATTTGCATAACAGGTACACAAAGCGTGGCTAATCAATTCTTTAATTTCCGGCAAGAAAGACGATTCTAAACAGGATGTGAAATGCTTATCATCTTTCAGTCGGTTTCTGTTTCTTGAGTAAACAAAACAAATTCTAAAGATTATTAAGTGAATGGTTTGATACAAACATCAAATAAAAATCCTCAAACCACCAAACTTCATTAGATCTATTCGCAAACATCCTAATCTAAAAATTTTAAACTTGTGTGGAGTATGGAATAAAATTACTGAGTTTCCAATTTTGCGTTTGAATTGTGGACAGATTATTTTTAAACGGCAAACCAGGCACATGCTAAACACTTTCAAACTTTAAAAACTTATTAAATCGATTAAAAATGAAATTAGAAAAAATTGTAAAAATGTCCAAATGTGATTAAGTATGACTAGATTAAGCTCATAGTTGGGCAGAGCTATTGACGAGCCTTTGACGTGATATTCAAGTTATGCTAGTTCTAGTATGTGGGCTCAACTCGGTAAAAGTTATGATGATGCTCAGAGAT
>JAQGCM010001718.1:0-13892 GCA_034699705.1 Hymenaphorura dentifera | reverse complement strand
GGCTCGACCGCGTGAAGCGTGATTTGAAGTATAAACGGCAATCACGTCGACGGCGACGTGAAACTTAGCGTGAAACGGGACAAAAATTGGAAGTATAAACGTAGGGTAACGAGACGAGACGAGAGGACTGAACCTCTGCATACACTAAGCATACATGAGATGACCTACCGGCTTGTTGACCTCTCGTCACTCGTGGATCACAGCGGTCAGTCTCAGACCCTTGGGGGGCCGTTGTACCAAGGAGGCAAAGGGTCACGTCCCGCAACCGTCATGATGTACAGATGCGTTCGCATGTCATTCATGAAGGTTAAGTTTGACGGTTGAATGGGCACGGCGTTGGCCGGGAGAGCAAAATTAGTGACCTGAGACTCAAGCTCGGGAATGAATGTGATTTTCAGTCTGGTCACAAGACAATAGTGTCCAGCCGTTGAGCGGAAAACCGCTTGGCCTGCAAATCGTGTCAGGTCACATCCACTTACGGTGTTGTTCTTGGCCATGGCGTCGGCGTCGGCGCTGTCACCCGCCTTGTTCTTGGGGCGCTCAAACCAGAAGTTCAAGTCTTGAGCTGTTTTCTTGAGTTCGTCGATGTCAACGTCTGGAGGAAGTGGTTTTGGAGCTGGACAGAGTTTCGCTACTTTTTTTGGAGCAGCCATTTTAGTTTTCAGAGTTTTTATTGGAGAACGACTTTCACTCAAAATTCGGACGTAGGATTACCACTACCACCGGCGACTAACAAGTTCCCGAAAATCAAAATTTAAACTTGACGCGTTCACTTCACGGCAGGCCGTGGCTTTGAGTGCAGTGCTGCAGTGCAACAAAGCAAGGGACTTTTTCTCAGAAATTCCGATTGCGAATGAATGCAAATCAATGCAATTTTTCAATACAATACATTTCAATTTTATTTATTTTTATTAATTTCTTGGATTCAGCTCCAAATATTTTCTTAATTTCTGCAATTGACAATGCAAACTCCAAGTCGGCAGATGAGATGAGCGTGAAAATCAATCAGACATTTTTTTTGACAGGGTTGTTGGGTCATTGTTGGAGGAATTTGGAATTTTTGGAAGGGTGCAAATCGAGTCGAATACATTCACAATTTTTTTAAGCATTGCCTTGTTGTGATTCGAGTTGTTCATTTTTTAACACCGCTGACACTTTTTTTTTTACGCCTGAGGCGTTTTGCTTGACGCATGCGCGTGGCCAAAGATCGCCGATAGCGTGCGGCTCCTGTAGAGCTTTTGGCCTCATATTTCTCCGTCGATGAATTGACCGAGAGCTCTGAGAACGTCGTGCTGCTCGGGTAAGAGCGAAGGGTCTGAAAAATATTTGAAGTTTGCATCGGCCCCGAGCTCGGCCCCCGCCCTTCCTGCTCCGAGTAGACTTGCGGAGGAGTGGCAGAGTCGGACACGTTTTTCTTTTGAATATACTTGTAAGGCTTTGTTCGAGTTTTGAACGTCGAGTGCTCCGCACTATGGCGGAGCTGAGCGTTGACGTTGGCCAAAGCTCCGGTAAATTTGGCTTGGAATTGAGCTTGACGAATTTGCTCATCCGTCAAATTTGGTAGCAAAGCTTTTCGAAACGCTTCGGTCACGAGTCTTGAATTTTCTCTAGTGATACGAGCATGTCTGGCACGATGAGTGAACATGTTGGCAAAGAAGTTTTTGACACGGCGATACCATGGGATTTTTGCTCTGGCGTCAGCCTCATCTCGGACAATTTCGCTCATGGTTCGTAAGGCTCTGGAGGACAAGAAACGATCGAATAGAATGTCCGAATTTGAGGAATTCTGACAAAGTATTGTTGCGAATTTTGTGTGTGCAAATTTTTCGAGCAATCTCATCCGACTTACTCAGTATTTGGCCCTGTACGAAACTCTTCGGCTTCAAACCATTCCATGTGCCGATCGCAATCTCTGCCGTCGGGGAGAACGTTGATGGCCTGCACGGATTTGTGAAGCTCGTCCATCGCCATTGATTCCGTGTAGGACCCAAACTCTGTCGTCGAGCCCTTCAAAATGAGCAAAGTCAAAATTAAATTTACAAAATACTCGTAAAAAATTGGCTGCAAAACTTAAGCAAAAAATATTCCAAAATAAAAATAAATGAACCAACGCACGTCAGTAGTGCACGTTGATGAAGCTCCACTTTGCTGGCGTGGGTGCGATGAGCGGTCGATCGGATTTTCTTGCTCTAAAAATGAAACAGCTTTCGTTTTGGCTGAACCTTGAGGAATATCTGGGTCCGGATTGGCTGTGATTGCGACCGTGACTGCGACTGCATCGGCAACAATGTCGGAATTAATTGTTTTCTCGTCCTCAGGATTGTCTAAATTAGCAGCGATCGTGTCAATTTCAGCCAAAGCCGCCGTCGAAGATTTTATGGTTGCGTCCGAGTCGCCATTTGTGTCCGAAGTGGCCGGGACCGACGGTTCTGTGAATTCCTCGACATCTGTTGTGTCGTCAACTGGCTCCAGAGCAGCATCCTCGGCCTCCGACCCTGGCTCTATGTCCAGACCTGCTCGGGCAGCAGCAGCAGCAGCCCTATCTGCCCGAAGATTTTCGACCAATTTTTCTATTCAAAAAAATGTTTACAAACATGAAGTTAGAAACAGAAACGTTTTTCTTTCTTTCACGAGTAGTGACCTGACCTGGGTCAATGACCTCCCGCTGAAACGGCTCGAAATTGACAAACATGCAGTCCAGGTCAAGGCAGGGCGGGTAGTCATGAGTCGGTCGGCGGGTTCGGTGATGGAGAAACACAACGGGAGGGCTCTTTGTGCCCAAGTCGTCGTCGTCGTCGTCGTCATTTTTTATGGGTGGTGAATTTTGTTGGACATCCAAATCTTGATGAGGAAATTGGCTTTTGCGACGTTCTTGAAACTTTTGCTTGCGAGAAAGAGCGAGAAGAATGGACGAGTGCTTAATGCTGGGGACGCGGACGGCGGCTGTCCCTTTGTGAGCAGCAGCATGGGAGCCCTTGGCACGACGCCACATTCTGATTCTGAATGAGCTCAGAGGAGCCGAGCTCAACAATGGCTTAGAGAAATCGAGAGTGGGCCCTTCAAATGACCGAACAAAGGGACTATTGTTGAGGAAAGTGACTCAATTATTGTTGCAATCGGCTTAGTTGAGCAATAAGCCGCTGCAAATACAACAATGTTATTTATAAATAGTTTCAGGTAGCAAAGTCTACCCCCATAGAAACGTTGCGATGCAATGCAATGCATGCAGGTTGCAATATAAATTCCACAAAAATTCCAAATTCTAGCCAAAATTCCACTGCATTTATTGACAAGAGACCGTAAGTGCAATTCATTCGACAGAAATCAAAATTGGACTGGATTTTCTGTAGTACTCCGCCGCACGGCACATTCATTGTATCGCGACGTTCCACGCCAAATCATGCAATTAATTGCACCAGATTTCATGCAAGAAATCGAATTGCACACATTTTGTTGTACTCTTTTTTGCACTGTTTGTGCAAAAAATAATTCGTTTCGTAATTTGTATTCGACGTGATAAAAATCCGCTGGATAAATTTTGCACAAGAGAAAGTTGTTATTCGTGATTATTCTTAAGATTTTTGTTGAATATTTGCACCGAATTTTATATTTTCCTTCTAAATAAGCATCCGAGTTTATCGTAGAAAAGAGGTCGAATTTTTTAACAAGTTTCGGCTAAAGTCTAACTAAAAATTGAAGCTTTTCCGCAATAAACTCGATCATTGTTCATAGCGTACGTGCCAAATTTTATGAGAAATCTGAGGCCCATCTTAATTTAACTTTTGAAGATTTTCGATAAAAAAAAAAGCACAAGAATTGAGGCAAACCATGAGCAATGAGCATGAATGAGTCATATAAATTTCCACATTCATTTTCTTCACAAAATGCAATTTGATATCAAATTTGGATCAGATTTTCGGCAAAAGCGTCGCAGTGAAATTTATCCAGATGATTGAGCTGTTACTTTGCTTGCTGTACTAAATACATAATTTTCAACAAAACTAATCTGATTTCAGGAGAAAAAAAAATGTTAATTTTTGGGTCGAAACCTTGCAATTGCTCCAATGCAATGCCAGCCAGCTGGAATTAGAAGCGGAGGAAACTCCGAACCGAATTTCGGATCGGTGAATACAGCCAGACTGCTGTCAAGCTGTCTTTTGCTATTCAGTTGCTTTCTTTCCAGATGGAAAAAGTTTCCTACATGGATGAGGAAGGTGGGCGCAAGCGTGTGGTAAATGTCGATTGATCTTCTTGTGAGTGTGCAAGTCTCGTGTCTTCCAGACCAGACCAGCACACCAGGCAGACAGACGACGATCACACTAGACCAGACCTGCCAGCAGGTTTCGGTTCAATTTTTTCCTCTTGGAGGTAATTTTGTCCCCCCAAAAAAAAGAAACAAGATAAAAAGACAATTAGGACTAACGACGTCGTCGTATTTATCGCACTAGATTGCGACTTGCAACTGCAACTAGCAATTATTGCTTGCATCCTGAGCGGCCTTCTCCGTCGTGTCGATCGTAAGAAATCCCAGTTCACTTTCATTAGTACTAACTCCCTACTTCCGTCAACGTTATTTGGAATCTCTCAAGAGTCAAATATTTAAATGTTTAAAAAATTCGAGTTGACGAAACAGAACAAGAACGAATTTTTGGGCTGTCAAAAACCACGAACGAACTACTCAAGGAAGTTTTAGAAATTCTTATTCAAGTTTGAAATGCTTGCTGCTGCTGAGCCTGCAGACAAAAAGACTGATCGAACAAGATTTTTTAAACTTCCATTGTTGTCAGTTGTCAGAGTTTAAACAAACACGTGCTCAGAAAAATGCCAGTGTTGTCCAATTGAGTGAGAGTGAAACGAAAACGTTTTTACCCGCTGCGCTGCTCATTGTTGTAGTTGTAGAGCTTACGAAGTCCGAGTGCAAAATGGACAGGTGAAAGTAGACGACGCCGGGGCGCCCAACTAACGTACGTGAAGTGAAAGTCAAATTTAATTGTTGGCAATTTCATCAATTCCGCAATCAACAATTAGGACGCCGAAAATAGTTTCGAAATTAGTGCAATGTATGAGCTTATTTACTACATGTGCCACAAGTGATCAAAAGTGTCATAATTAATTGAGTCCAGGATTGCAAGTGGAGTGCAGTGCAGTGAGAAAGTGCGCTGCTGGTGAAAGCAAACAGACTCAAATTTTGAGTTCTCTTCACACAGTCACAGACCACAGGAATGGAACAATTGAATTGAATTGTAGTAATCAAATAAAAATGGAACTCCAGGAAATTCTAACCTAAGGTATGTGATTGACCTTGATCAATTTTATTTTCATGCATGCATTCAATTGCATCGACGATCGACATAAAATTTATTTCAGTGATTGCGAATTTTTCTGCAGAAAAACTTGCCAAATAAAGTAAACAAATATGTTACATTGCAAAATTTTACTCTCGTCGATTTTCTGAACATTGTAGTTGGTTATTTCGGAGCTAAAAAGACATTGGAATAAGACTGTCTACTATTTGCTGCAATTGCAGTTTACAGTTCTACTTGAAAGTGTGGATTTCGGTTTTCGGTGTAGAAAATCGATTAGGTTCCTTACGTCGTCGAGTGACGATGACGATCATGTTGATGACTCACCCACCACACCAACTACTCAAGTAGCAAAAGCAAAAGCAAACCGTCCAAGATTTCGCTACGTAACACAGCAGTAGCTCCTGCATTGCTCTGCACTACGCACACGAAGCGATACTTTCCAAATTCTCAGTAAGGCAAGGCAAGGCAAGGCAAGGAAAGGCAACAAGAGTTCAATGGAATTGAGAGGAAATCTTGTCTCAGATTTTCTCGGGTCGGGTCGGGAGGGATTGTTGTTGAGTGAGATGAAAAAGAAAAGAAATCAGATACACAAAATTCGGGTTAGCAGACAAACCAGCCAGCCGGGAGGGAAGGAAGGACAGAAGGGCAACGCGGAAAAAGGGTGCGATGTGAATGAATGCAGTAAAATTGTGATACATTTCCGATTTGCATTTGCATTTTTATGACGACGACGACGACAACAATAGCTCCGAGTTCGGAGTTGTTCAGTTTCAGTCTCAACAACAGCGGCAGTTGAAACACCCCAAAAACTAACAACCAGACTTTTTATTTACTGAGCTGAGCCGAAATGCGGAACGAAATAAACTGCCCTGCACTGCAACCCCACCGCGACCCGACCGAATCCCCGACTTTTGGACACTTACCCGCATTATTTGTTTAAGCTCTACTCCTGTAGCTTCCAGCACTGGGACTGGGACTGTGACGATTGAAAGCTCTACTTAAGTTTGAAGTTTAAAAATAAGCCAATGTTTTGGAATTTTTCAAAAGGGCTGACTCTGGCTCACTCCACAATAAATTTGAACTCGAACTAGAATTTTCTGAGCATAAGATTAGACACAAGTTTATTGCATTTGGATTTGAAGTAGGCAGGCTGGGAGGTCTCTGAAGAAACATTGGAATCTTGAATCTAGTCTAGTTTGCCGACCTGCTAATTAATGGACTAACCAAAATCTCACCCTCAAAATCTATTTTAGACTTACTCGACTACGTTTTGCTATTAATTTCGATCGACCCTCAAATTACACACAAGAAATTTTAGAAATTAGAGCAAGCAAAAGCTCTGCTCAAACTGAAAAGGAAGCAAACTCTGTGCTGCGCTGTGCTGTGCTGTAACTCAAGTTACGCTAGAACTGAACTCGGAAGTGACGGAAGTTGACTCTTAATATTTGTGCGTTTTGCTTTCCTCTCCGTCCTCGTCTGCGTCTCCTCCTGTTTACAGCACAGCACTGCACTGCAAGCACTTGTCTAATTTTAATTGACGACCTAAGCTAAACTAACAACTTTTATTTAAGACCGCTGCTTCCTTTTCTGACTGTAGTTGATCGGACGTCCAGCCTTCCTGTCGGTCCACAGGTCGTCAGCTATATATAAACGATAGTGCAACCTACATTCCCAATCGCTGATGGCTAGATCCCAATTGAATTTAGTCCAGGTCCAATGTGGGTTTGGAGTTTGCGGGTCACGTTCAGATCTCTGCTCTCTGCAAGAATAAAGTTTAAAAATTAGTTTGCAACTTTCATAGGAACACCAACAAATGTGTTGTATTTAAACTCAATTTAGGCTTAAAAGTTGCTCATTTTTACTTCGGAACCGATCCCAGATACCGGCGATAGCAAGGTAGGGCCTTGACTCGGGCAATTTGCCTTTTCCTGGTTGCTAGAATCCAGGGTCTTTCTTCAAGCAAAAACTTACTGGTGGGCACAGGGATATGTGGCTCAGTCGCTTCCGGGCAACACCCAAAAGCTCTCAGAGCTCGTTTTGGGGGGACTTTGGGCGGCACGCCCAAGGCTTCCCCTTCAAGTCTAGCCGTTTCAACCCGCTCCGTGAAAGTTCTGTTCGGGAAATCTCGGCGGGCGTTATTCCAACCCAGGGGGCTGAAAGGCATTCAAAACACATACAATAAGCAAGCATAAGCATAAGGCTCAATATTAGGCCTATGGAGTTACAAGGGCGAGGTCAAAGGTCAAAGTCCTAACAAGTCTTACAATCGGCGGGTGGGCCCTTCCAAGTCGGTTGACCAGTAGTCCGTTGACCAGTCGTCCTCGGCCCTGAAATTGGCAATATCAAATGGCTCAAGAGGAGCAGGTGCTTGGGCGAAGGTTGGCTTGACCGTTTCCGGGAATAGTTTAGACGCCCAGGTCAAGGTGGGCATTTGGTTGGGTGGTGGGGAGCTCATGATTTGACTAGAAATTTTAGAATGACCAACAATTAGAAATAATAGTAATCAGCTTGTTTGATTGTTCAATTATGCTTAAAATGGGTGACAAGTTCTTCAAACCTACACGTATTTAGTGATCTTACTCGATGGAGTGACTTGATTGATAGATTGATAGATTTTGACTTGGAAAAGGCCAACAACAAAGAGCTGCGCTGACGAAGGGTCACTGACGACGACGATTTTGAGAACAAAAAATTTACTTTTTAACCAAAATGTTGACGCAAAATCTAGATGGAAATGAGCAGAGCGAGTCGGTCAGCCCAGCCACACCACTTTTGTCTGAATTTGAATTGGGCAAAAATTGGCAAAGGAAGGCCAAGGCGTGAAAGCAAGCTTTAGAATTTAAATCCCAGGAACAGACGGGTGCGGCGAGCGAAAGTGCGATGACGATGAGCCAATTTTTATGGCTTTCTTTGCATTCTTCTGGAGCTGACGACCAGCAGCAGCATTCTTGCGTTCTTCCGTTGCGTTGCAGCAATTTGCAAATTTTTTGCATTTTTTGCAATTTTGCAATTTACATTGACAACTAAATTTGACTCTTTGCAAATTTCTACTCTCATAATTCTCAATTTCTTAATTTTGATCAAACTTTAAATTGAAGCTTAAAAAAAGAGGGGTCGGGTGCGATGGAATGATTGCACAGTTTAGCTTAGCAGCGCAGCAGCGGCTTGATTTCGAGAGCAACGAAAGCGTGAACGATAACGATACGGTATATTTAGGATTTGACTTATTGATGAACTTTTGCAGTGCGAGTGCGACGTGCGACCCAACTCAGCCGTCACGTCAATACGAATGTCAATGTCAGTCAGTCAGTCTCGGTGTCAGTTTCGGTTCGGTTCGGTGATCGGTGGCTTTTGAAAAAACGAGGGGAGAAAAGGGTTAGGAATTTAGGACGGATTATGTCATGTATAGGATTAATTTTGTACTCGGAAAGATTATTTAGGAAGAGACGAAGAGAGAGAGAGAGTTAAGTGGGATAATAAAGTCACCCCAAGCGCCACACTAGACCCACTTTGGACCCTAGCGCTTAGGAATCCTAAATCATTTAGACAAAGTGAGTGACAACAATGGATTTGGATTTGAATCGATTGTTGGGGCTTGGGGTTGTGAAGTTGTCAGCTGTGTTGTGATTGTGGTAATTGGTATTGGTAATGGGGGAAGGTTGTCGCTGCGCTGGCTGGCTCAGGTGTGGGACTGAAAGAGATACATGCAAGCAAAAAATTTTAACTCACGGCACATGCCCACTGCCGGCCCACCTGTCAACTTCAATCAACACTAATTGCAATTTGAAATCAGCTCGAATTAAATTACAATGAAAATAGAAAATAGAAAAATGAAAATAGTGGGATTTTGGGATTTTTGATTGCATTGCAGTTTGCATTGTTGCTTGGCTGGCTTTGGCTTACATTGTACGTAATGCGAGCAGATTATTGAATATTGCTAAAAAATTCCAGCGAATAAAAAATGTACATGGCAGAGCCAATTAGCCAATTTGGAGATTTTAAACTACAAGTACTAGTTTCGCGGATTTCTGGCTTTTGCGGCACAGCACAGCCAAGAAAGTCTTGACTTAAAAAAACATGCTTGAATTTGACTGTTGTTCGCTAGGTAAGCGCAAGGGTTTGCAAGTTGCAAAATTTCATTTCAAATTTAGTCAAAGTCAAGCTCAATACAATTTCTTACGCAGAAGATTAGAAAGGACTAGATTAGAGTGTCGCTCGTAATCTACAGATAATCTGAACGTGCGAAAAAATTCAGTCAGCTGAAGTTTAATTTTTTTTCGTTGCAAGTTGCACGGAAACCTAGGTTAGTTAACTAAAATTATTTAGCTCGACTCGTCGTCGTCGTCCTGTAAAGAATATTTTTGTGCATTTTTTTGGCCAAAAGCTAGGCGAATTAGGACTATGCACGTGAAGAACGCAACGTGGAAGTGGAAGTTCCACAGACACACTCTAGTGATTTCCTGATCTCTTCAGCAGCCGAAAGTTCATTGTACTTGCAAAAATCTCAAACTCAAACTCTGCTCTTCTGCTTTCAATTTGACTCTGAGCAGCAAGCAGCAGTGTCTTCTCAGCCAACTTTTGAGTCTCAAATCTGATCAAAAGTCAAGTAGTAATAGTTCCAAGATGAAACAAAACTACGTTGCGTAACACGAAAGAAAGGCACTCCGGGTGGCAAGCAATTTTGCCGGTGCCGGTTTTATTTATTTGAGCCAGAATTTTGCCCGGGTAGTCTGTCTGTGCCGAACTGTCGTTCGTCTTGCGCTGTGCTCACAGATCAGATGCAGATTTGCGGATCTAGCCACTTTTGAGTCTGTCTTCATCTTCAGCTTTCCGTTTGCAAATTATGTGCTCAGTGCTCGCTCACTACCCCTTGAATACATAAGGGAGCAAAACCGCAATGCAAACCGGAAAACCGAAACCGACTTTTGATACTCGGATTCGGATAATCGGATACGTTAATAATTATGACACAAATGACATGACAAGAATAGTAGAATTTGAGAGACAGAGTGAAAGCCACAGTCACAGAACAGAAGTGGATTTGCATGAGTGCAGTGCGTGAGTGCGTGACCGAAACTCTCAACGTCAGGATCAATCTATTCATCCGTGGATGATGGATAGGACGAGGAGGGGGGGGGGGGCGGCAAGGGGGATTCGGGGAAACCGAGTTACGGTCTACGGCAACGGTACGGTATTGACTTGACTGGAGACTAAACGGTTTGGTCACGGAAGTGAACAGTGAACGTTTATTTGTTCTAAGCCCAAGTGCAGTGCAAGTGCAAACTGCAACAAATGCAGTATTTATGCAGCTTGCATTCATGGCAAGGCCTTTTAAATTATTGATTGTTGCAGCAGTAGAAGCAGAATTAATTAATTTCTAAAAATCGACTGGACAAAAACGTGGTTATTTTTCAGTACATTTTGGACTTTCCTGCACTTTCTTTGCTGTAAATTTTACATGAAATGCTCCAGAATTTTTGAAAGCTAAATTTTGTCGGCTGTTCCTTAGTGAATGTCAATAACAATAGTGGGAGCTTTGTTGAGTCAGAGTCAACATGCATTGTCTTCCAACCGCTTGGTAGGCCGCCAGAATTAAATCATTCTTGAATGCTTGATTAAAAATTAGCTCAAATTTATTTGCAAAGTCGAGACGACGACGAGGACGAGCCATTTGCAAAATGTCTGCAAAATTCTGCAAGAGTTAACCGTCGCAGTAGAATAGGAGTATAGCTCCTACTCTTCGTACAAAAGATTTTGCAGTTATGATTTTCGTGACAACGGACTTTGTCTACTACGTACCTGTCGGCTCGGGATCGGGAAGTGACTGCTTGCTTGACTTTTCCCTCATTTCTCATCTCATCTCATCTGTCTTCTCTTGTCTTGCAATTTTGCAATTTTTTTGGGATGAAAAATAAGGAAAAAAAATTCTTCAGTCGAGTCATGCCATGCATGCCAACCATACTAGCTAATGCCATTTATCCGCGTACAAAGTCAGTAAGCAACGATGCATTACAAAATTCTACTTCCCTTTGAGCTCCGCTCGGAGCTAAACTTGAGCCAGAGTTACCTGAGTCTGAGTGTGAGATCGAGTCTCTGACTCACCTGAGTTGCGATTGCGACACATTTTTTTTGTTGTTGCAGATTTTACTTTAGAAACAAATTCAGTTCAGTGCAGTTCAGTTCAGTTCACAAGAAGGAAGAGGAAACGAGCAACATTTTCAGTTAAAATTTTAAAAGAAGTGAAATTTGAATCAAAATTAAAAGTGTGCAATTGGAATCTGGTTTCAATACTTTAATTTTAGCAGGTTGGAAAGGTGAAAGGTAATTAAATTCACACCTAGTCACTTAGTCAGTCAGTCAGTCAGTCAGAGTCAGAGTCATAAAAATGTAATCTTACAACTAAACTACATGATTATTTATTGTTTGTTGTCCAAGTTCAAGTCACAAATTTAGCCAAATAAGGATAACGACGACAGACAAGAGAGAAAAAAAAAAGCCGGAAAACCTGCTCTGCTCTCCTTCTTTGTTTGCGGCTTGGCTTGGCAGGCACTGTGTGGCACAACTCTGCACTTTTTTTTGTGAATGTGATGAAATTGAATTGGAATTTCTGACGGTGAGTAAAATCAACACCACCAAAACCAGGCAGGCAGTGCAGTAGTGGAGTGGTGCACTTTGCTAATTACATAATTAATTTCAAAGTCTTTCAATCACGCGCATAAACAAATAACAAATAACAAAAAGGAACATCGGATCCGGCTGGCCGGCCGGCCGGGCATCAACGAAATCGGAAATTCGGAGCGTGTGTAATGTAAGGATTTGTTAACTTTCCATTTTTCTTGCTATTTTTGAGCTTGACTTGTTAGAAATTCTTCTTTGAGAAATTAGAGCAGAGCTAAAGTGACGAGGATTTGCAGTTGCAATATTTTGCGCGAATTTTGCCGATGTGCAGTGCAGGTCGTCCACGAAGGGAATTTGTTGAACAATTTTGTCAATGTTTGCGTGGGTGGACGGTGACACTGACACATTTGTGACCCGCCAAAACTAATCATTTCATTGTTGAGACTTGAGAGTGACGAGACGACACGAGGAGAGGATTAAGGGTGGATTAAAAGATTTGCAGAATTTAGCAGGCAGTGCAGTGCAGTGCAGTGTGTGGATTTGAATTTGGATTTGTTTGAAAAGTAGATCTACGTGTGTGTACGTTACGCAGTAAATGAGTCGAATCAGCTGGCAAGAAAATTTTTGCTACATAACAACAACGAGTAATTCCAGAAGCAGGTAGTAGTAGAAGAGATTAATGAATGAACCAGAATTTGTAGAAATTAATCAAATTAGGCAGGCTTTGATTGATTGAGGTTCAACTTGAACTTGAGCTACTCGTGAGTCAAGGATGAATGAAAGATTGAGTTCAAAATGTGTTGACATTTTTATTTGCAATTGCATTAACTTGCTCATTTTGTGGATGCATACGTACATGAATTTGCAATCTGCAATCTGCACGTGCACCGCTCTGTAATTAATGCGCTTTGACAATGACTATTTTTGGTCGTTGATTTTTGACGACAAACTTTGTCTTCATTTGGCAAAATAAAGTCAAGGCCATCAGGTTGTTGCTGCATCTGCATGCATCTCTGTCAGGCCAGGCAGACGTCCTTACATTACGCAGTTTTCGAACACATCCTGCAGATCAAATTTCCAAATAATCCTTCGCGAATTGCGAATGCGAATTGTACTCTAGTACATAGGTCGCATCGCATTTTGCAAGGTTGGCCCTTTGTACGAACTGGAACGTGCCGACCGGGCTGATTAAAAATATGAGCCATAAATTAGCGAGAATTGGCAATAATAATTGGAGTAAGAAAATGCATTCAACTTCTGGCTAATTTTTCACTGACTCTGACTTGCTTAAAGTCAGTCAGTCATGAAATCTGATGAGGGCTACTTTTTGCATGTGTGTCGTTTCAGCGGCTGATTTGTTGTTTACCTTGACGCTGACGCTGACACTGGACTGGACAGACTGACTTGGTTCTCCGCCGTTAACTCTCAAGTCTCATCTCAATTGATTTAAAGCATTAAAATTTAGCTCGATTTGAGCTCAAATTTTCGTTTTTATAGAAATTTTAAGCATAAACTTCGTAACGGTACGAACATGAGGTTTAAATGAGGGAAATGAACTTGCATGGCAATCAATGGCGAATTTGCAATCACAACTAATTTACTCAAAACTGAACTTGTAAATTCGGTGCAAAGCCTTGCAAAAATTTACCAAAGTAACTGTCCCATTCGAAGCGGCTTGCGATTTGCAAGTTGTTCTTAGTGTCTTTAGTGGTTATTAGCCCGAAGGACTTGTCAGAAAAGGCTTATAAAATCCCCCTGTCCGTCTGTCTGGGTTGTACATATCGCATCCAAGACGTGTTCACATTGTCGCTGTCACAATTCCGATATCTAACCAAACATAAAGCAGCGGTTTTTTGCCAGTCTTTGTTGAACACCGCTGCTTAAGCAACGACATCAACTAAATGTCATCGAGCCGTGCTCACAATTATTTATTTATACACATGCTCAGGATTACGCTACTGCATGTGT
>JAQGCM010001717.1:0-13897 GCA_034699705.1 Hymenaphorura dentifera | reverse complement strand
TCCGGATTTCGAATAATCCGAAATCCGGATATTATCCGGATATTTGATATCCGAAATAACCGGATCTGAAAGCCCTAGTTGCGCGTTTCTTGCAAACACGCTAAAATTTTTTTTTGCCATAAATGGCAGATGACAAGCTTAGGGTTCACGGAATTTCATTCAAAAAAGGCCGCCAAAATTGTTGAGTTGTGAGCTGCGGCCAGTTATCGACTTCCAAATTGTCAAGAAAGGACCATTTCTGTTTTCATTTCAACTCGACCCGTCAGTCAACAAAGTCTTCTCTGTTTTCCTTTGTTCTCAATTTGCACTTTGGACGACTTTTCTCTCCCGACTTGGGATCCGGACCGGAAGTCGAAGCCGCCATCAATATCCGTCAACTGAAGAAATCTTCCTAGCAGCGGAACCATGTCACATTTTACTTGTATCATTTGCCATGATCCGTTGCATGAAATGCCAACCCCTGGAACAACAAATGAAGCAGATCAAATTCCAACCGCAAGTACCAGACCGCCAAGGGATCGGCAAGCAGAACGATCAGAACGGGAACGTCGCCGTGCTCGAAATCGTCGAAACGTAATTCCTCCGGTTTCTCCAACTCGACCAGTTCCCCAAAATCCAATTAGCAGAACTGAAGTGGTTGTCACACCTTGCGGGCATTTGTTTCATCACGTCTGCGTTTTGCAATGGTTCTTGAAAATAGGGTAAGGAATATTGAAATTTTTGAATGCTTGCAAACAATTCTGTCAGTGTTAAACTACCGGCTTCTGGCTACAGACCAAGTCGCGTTACTTTTTGTAACATTTCACATTTGCACACATAAAGAAGTATATGTTTTAAAAATTTTAGAAAGAGGGACTGCCCATGCTGTCGTCGTAGTTGTAATTCGGTGAAGTACTTGAAGAGGATATTCCCAGCAATTGAGCTCCACGAGCTCAATGATGGTAAGTACAGTACTAGTATTGGCAAGGCTTACGAACTTACTAGTATAAAACCCCCAAACAACCCTTATTTGTTGAAATCACTGTATTAAAATGTATATTATTAATTTCAACACAGTTATTGCGAATTTGGAACGAGAGCTAAAGAGTACAAAAGCTGAGTTAAGTGCAATCAAGTGGAGTCGTATACAGTTTGCGTAAGTTTTCCATTCATAATTGATTGGTGATTAATGCTAAAATTGATTTTATTTTATTTTGAATTCCTTTTCAGTGCAAACAATTCTAATGAAATCCGAAAGTTGAAGCAGGAAAATCAGAGATTGCGGAGCGATATTGCTTCATACAAGTAATCAGTTTTTTTTTCAATTTAACAAAATGATCATGTTTTGGTTAATCGTCCCCAACTCGTTGTATTCCTTGATTTTTTAGAAATGTTGACAAGAAGCCCGAGGAGACTAAGAGTTCTACCAAACGCTCTGGTAAGTTATGATCTGGCCAGGTTTACCAAGTGTGCTTTTTTTATCTGTTGACACCGGAATTGTTGTTAGAATTTGCAATTATTTTTGTCCAGCTGCTTCACATAACTTAGAAAACGAGTCAGCAGAACCAAACGCGAATTCTCCAGCTTCAGCCAAACTGCCAAGGATTAAGGGTGGCGAAATCGAATCATGTATTATTGCTTAAAATTGTTTATTTTATTCATTTGTTTAAAATTTGTAAAAGTCTGTTTAGTCGCGTTTTTAAGGAATCACTTGGTCATGAAGTCATGCAGTCGCCAGAATGATAAATCAAATACTTCCAATTCTAAGCTATCATAGTCATTCCAAAATTTGTAATTAAGAAGGGTTAGTCCAGAAACTTAATTAAGAAATATATGCAACGTAAACGTAACATCTTGAGGTGAACTTCTTCCTGCACCTAATTATAACGGTTTAGTAGCTAGGCCTTTTTTGACCAAATTTAAGGTTTGAACTTTTTCTATTGAAGGCATTCTACGACAACAAATAGGCCGACATTTCTAATAATCCAACTAAATTTTGAGAATAACATGTACGCTGTCTTAAGTCCAAAAATAGGGAAACTCTAAACTAAACCGTCGTGTCAGGCAAGCGAAAGTATTGATTTCTCCGAACTACAATACAGCATTGCATACCAGAAGAATTTCTTCGGAAGTTCTCCCGGGAATCCAAAGTTCCACAGTCAAGTGTCGGGCACTGAAAACCGAAATTAACATTTGTGTGGAAGCAAAATATTTTGAGTCGCCCAACCAGTCAAGCAGATAGATTTTTTTTAAAAAAATAGCCAAATCGAGCATGTCCACATTGAATAATTGTGAAAAACATGATCCGTCATGCTCTGCAGTAGAGTTGAAGGATTCCACGGGAGTTGACGAAAGTTCAAGGTCTCAATCTCAAGAAAGGTTAGCAAGTTCACTGCAACAAAAATATTCACTTTTCCATTAGGCATTATGTGCAGCGCAGCTATGGAGCGCGAGAAAAACATATCAAAAATTAAAAATATGTGGTCCGTCAGAACAAAAGAACTTCTTAGAAAGAAAATTGTTTGAATATTTCACCGATTATGCCTAAAATTGATGAGTTCAATATCATTTTATCCACAATTTTATTCCCAAATATTCTGAGTTGCCAAATATGCTAAATTCCGATTTAATTTCCTCAAATCAGTACTAAAACCAGAGCAGTGTAGAATAGCTTTGCTTCGACCTTGCATCTCAGATTAGAATGGATCAAATGAAAAAATCTTGAGGAGACGAGACCATCGAATCATCGTTTCAAAATTAGAATACAATTGTATTCGCGATTGATTTTTTTTTAAATGTGTTAACCTTGCAATGAGAAAAGAGCATTAGAGATCTCAGTATTCTTCAGGGTATACCAAAACCAAAAGTAACTAAAACACACTAAAACACATCGCTCTAACATGAGCTTTCACTGAACTAAACTTAACGTATAAGGTTGTGACTTTAGTAAAATATAGGGTTATGCCTAATCCAATCCTACGCATTTATTTTAAAATGTCGATAAGAGCTGAGCAAAACAAGACACTCTCGTTCTGCAAAGTGCAAACTCGGCATCAGCAGTCAGCACTTTTTCCTCATTCTTAAACTCCTAATTTAGAAGGAGATCCTTCACAAATTAACATAAGGAATGACATAATAACTGCATGAATCCATTCGTGTGAAGACGTGGAGTCTGCTAAATTCACTTCAACAACGTGTACGTGTGATTGGTTGGTGTGGTCTGCTTTCTGATTTTAGTTTCTTCATTCTTCCTGAGAGCTGCCGAATTTTCCATTTTATTTCACACATAAATTTGACCTAATTTTAATTGACTTTCCCAAATCCCAATCTAGACGTTGATAAATTTATAAAATATCGAAAATGAGAAGGTATGGAAAATTATTAGGTATTTTTCATTTTGGATAGTGTAAGATGGGAGTATGATTGTTCCCCTTCTCCAATTAATTATCAATGAATCAATTCTCATTAGTTAAAGACTAAGTCAGCAAAAAAAAAACATTGAAGTTAGATAGGAAGCTGAGTCAGTATTTGGGTATGCCATGTGCCTTGCTTCGAAGACCGGTCCAAAAATATATTTCTTAACCAAATAATACTAAGTCTTTTGAAGTTGTCCAGCGGCAAACAATGCAATGTGCTTGATAGTTTTGTCAAGCTTTAGAAACTGGCACTTGAGACTGAGACTTGACTAAAAAATAAAACTTGGACTGCATAATACAACCTTTTGTGGTTTTCTAGAATCCAGACTTTATATGCTCCCAATTTAAATTTCTAGACTTCACTCGTGTAATTTGCAACTTATACATATTATTGCTAATGAAAAATTGTCGACTAAACAGCTCAAAATCAATTGTTATCGTTGGAGGTGGTGTTTCCGGACTAATTGCTGGTGCAACTTTGGTAAGCGCTGGTGGATATTCAGTCACCCTTTTAGAAGCTGACAATCATATTGGTGGGAGGGTCAAGAGCAGAAAATTCGGTAATTTGCCTTAAATAAAGTTTTCAATACATGCTCATATAAATCGTGCACGCTAAAAAAAAGATTTGCTAATTTTAAGGTAAAAATTATGTCGAATTTGGGGCTGAATGGGTTCATGGTGAAAAAGACAACCGTGTCTTCGAAGTTATGGAACCGCTCGGGGTTTTGGTCAACGAGCCTTTAGGAGACACGGAATTGGATGGAACCTCCGCTGTAAACATTTCAATAAAAGAAATTAGGCTTGATCGTTTTGTACCTTGAATTTGAATGATTTCTTTCTTTCAGCTTTTTGAAGGACTAGTTTTTGCAACTCAAGAAGGAGAAATAATGGAACTTGACTTTAATCAGAAGGTTGGCGAAATATTCAATAAAATTCAAGAAGGGAACAGCGAAGATGATGACAGTTCTTCGGAAGATCAGAAATTGCAATCCCTCGGTGACTATGCAACACAAGTTTTTGAGGATATCATTGAAGAATCTCCAGTTCATGAGAAAGATTCAATTAACAATGCAGCTTTGGATTTTATTCATCGTTATTTTGTAGGTTACAAATTTTTGCAAAATTAATTATGAAAATGTTACTAGTTTTAAAATTTTGATAATGTGGGAACGAATGAATTTGTGGTTTTTCAGAACGTGTTGGATTCTGCCGATACTTGGTTCCAAACGTCCCATAGCGATACTGGAGATCAATTTGAATACTGTGAAGGAAATCGATTGGTAGGATGGAAACTGCCGGCAACATTTTCCAGTCTGCTTAGAGTTATTTTGGTAACTTATCAATTTTTCAGTTTCATTTCAAATTTATGCCTGAATTAATGGTGGATGTTATCCATTGTATACATTGTTGTAGGGGCAATCACCGACCGAAACATCTGAAATTGTACTACCAAATTGGATCCAATTGGGAAAAGAAGTCACGGAAATTATTTACTCCACCACCGATGACGTAATGACAGTTTTGCATTCTCGTTGTTCAAAAACAATAATAATTCGATATTTGCAATACCCAAATTTAGAGTCTTGTCACTGTGGTCTGCAAGGATGGAACGGTCTACAAAGCGGATCATGTGTTGACAACAGTTTCACTCGGAGTTCTTAAGCAAAGCCATGCAACTTTGTTCATTCCAAATCTCTCTTCTCAAAAACAACTAGCAATTGAGGTTATCTGGTAGTTTGTTTAGACAAAAATTTATAATTTCGGAACATATCGGTTGAAAAAATCTGTCTTTATTGTGTGAACAGAATCTCGGATTCGGAACGGCCAACAAAATCTATCTAGAATTTGAGACGCCTTGGTGGGAAGTAGAAAACGAAGGGTTTTTGGGGGTTGGGTTTCTTTGGGATGACAAAGAC
Source organism: Hymenaphorura dentifera (assembly GCA_034699705.1). Taxonomy (NCBI): domain Eukaryota; kingdom Metazoa; phylum Arthropoda; class Collembola; order Poduromorpha; family Onychiuridae; genus Hymenaphorura; species Hymenaphorura dentifera. The sequence continues at coordinate 8,586 of JAQGCM010001717.1, read as the reverse complement.
AACGAAACCATAAATGCAAATTGGTTGGCCGAATCTTCGGACGAAGATCTGCTAGAGGAACACGATGGGGTAATTGCATATCTTAGATTGGCTACAGCTTCACCAAACCTGTTTATTTTGTGTATTTTCATAAATGAATTGCAGGTTCCTGTGTGGTGTAGAAGTCTGATTGCCTTTAATATTGTTAATTCTCAAAATCATCCTGCAATTTTGCAAGGATGGATTTCTGGAGTTTCATCTCGTTTCATGGAAACGCTTGACATGGACTACGTGACGGAGGCTTGTACAAATCTATTAAGAAAATTTCTCAAGAATCGTTTCTCAGATATTCCAGACCCAATTGAGTCCGCCAGGAGTACTTGGAATTCGAACCCATTCACTCGAGGTTCCTACAGTTTTCGCACAGTGGATGCAGAAAAATCGGATGTTTGGGCGAGGGACTTGGAGACTCCAGTCTTGGATGAGAGGAACAAACCGGTAATTTTGAGTAATAAGCAGTTTGACTCATTTTGTTTAAAGAATGACGTGTTCGAAGCTGTGTGGCGAACCAAGTGGACAAATTTGTTGTCTACAACATTTTGAAAATATTTTATTACAGATTTTGACCTTTGCTGGTGAAGCCACTCATAGCAAATATTACTCGACTGTGAATGGAGCCTACGACACTGGTGTTCGTGAGGCGCAAAGAATTTTAGACTATTATGGGAAAAATTGAACAAATTGATTCCAATAAATCATTTGATCATATCGGTCGGCTACAGTAACAGCTTACAGTTCAGTTGTTTTTTTTCTGCCTCAGTTGCACATCATGTTGTGAGATAACCGCATTTATCACACTGTAAAGTTTGCATCAGCCAAGTACAAATTACAGTTGAAAAGTGAAATCTGGTTAGAAAAATTTGTACAAAATAATAAGCAAGAAAAGAGTTCAATTCCAACGATTAGTCTGAACTTTCCGACGCTGCCGTCCCAATCGCCATCATTTCGATCTAATGAAAAACAACGATGAATTTGTCAACCTCTCACCTGAATCACCTTGTCTTAACTGAACATAAGAGTCGTGCTATATCTGTGTTACTTTTCTAATTCCAGGCGACGACGAAGGAGTCTCAAAAGCCATGTAGAATCGTACAATTTTCGAGAAGTTTCCAACTTACTTCCACTGATAGAACAGTATTCGATTTCAAAGCCCATTTGACGAATGGCTAAATGCATCAACAAAACCAAACACATCAAGCTAAAATTTCGAAAGCCATATATCAAAGTATCAAAGCACCAAATTCGTGGTGAAGGGAAGTCATGTGTACACCAAATTAATGCTTCCTTACTTTTTAAATTGGACTCCATCAGAACTAAGTCGTCTACATCGAGTGCCCAAGCGAATTCTTTGAGTGACTCTTTCCAGATTTTTAAAATTTTCTCTTCTTCAGTAAAAATATTTATACTGCCAGAGTTGTAGGGAAAACTTATAGTGGTAAGTCTGGGGAAGTGTGAGCACAAATTCGTCAAAGAAGCCTTCAGTTGAGGCAGTTGCAAAGTTTCCAAATTTGGGAATATTCTCCAAATTTCAGAACACCATGTTTCAACATATTGACTAAATCCACTCGGAAGCACCAACACCTTTAAACAGAGATGAATATTTGACTTTGCAGAAAATAGTGATTCTGGCCAATGTGTTTCGCATCCATTTCGTATTCGAACTTCTTCTAATTTTGGAAAACATTTAGGCCAATCGATAGGTACAAACTTAATTGTTTCATCCTTGACATCCTGAATCCTCCAATCTTCTGTTTCCTCGTCCTCATTGTTGGAATCGTGCTCACAAATTTCAGGGATTCTTCTAGGATTGTTTGTTCGGACGAATTGACTACATTCAATTTCGAGTACTTTCAGATTTTCCATTGTCGGAAACTCGTACCGAAACTTTGTTTTCACATCATAAGCCCTCAGCTTTAAGTATTCCAATGTGGCTGATTGACTTGATAAGAACTCCATCATTGTTGTTGACTTAAATCGAATCTTATCTGCCTTTAATGAGAAATGTTTTAACTTGAGTCTGGAAAGACTCTTCAATTCACTGTCAAATAGCACCAGAGAATGCAGAGTCAATTTGTTCATATGAACGAGGGGCTGTTGAGTCAATGCTTCAAAAAATTCAGTCGAATCACTATCAGTTTTGAGCAAAATATGCTCAATATTTGGGGCTGCAGCAAAACATGCGCTCATAAACAAAGTTCGACTCTCATTTTCGTACTGGAAATAATTATCCCCAGAAAAATTAAATTCCAATCTCCGCAATTTCTCCAAACAAATTCCTTCCAAGTACCTTTGAATCGGCCACTCGACTGTTTTGATGAAATCATTCGATAAATATTGAAAATCAAAGTTAAGATTTTCGAGAACTGCTCCAAAAATCTCAAAAAACTGCTTGATGGAAGGTTCATCTTCAGGGCCAGGATAATCCAACGTTAGATCAAACGAAACCACTGGAAGCAATTTACTGTGTCGCATTACTCCAACACATGTCTCGAGCAAGTCATAATCATATCTCCCAAATACATTGGAACCCTGCGACCAAAATTTGCTTGTGGTGTGCCGAAAAAAACTGTTAAATCTTGTCCAGGTACATTTTCGCATTTGCTTTGTTGCAGAGTGCCACCAATCGTGAGAAACTAGTCGACAGTTTCGGATGTCGGTAGTTGGTAAGAATGAGAATATCCTTTGGAGGACCTACAAAAATAAAGACGACAATGTGAATTCTGAACATTTTGTTGCATTTCATATTTTAAATTTTTTGTCTTACATTGTTAGGCAATTTTACAACTTCACCACAAGTGCTGAGGTCTTCCACCTAAAGAAAAAAATAATTCTTCTTATTTTGCTTCTCTCATTCATTCAAACCCAAACTTTCTTAACTTCAATTTATACCATATACGTGCGAGATCTGTATTATATTATGCTATTTGTTAGCTTTCCTTGCAAAAAATTGTTGGCCTCAGAGTGCTTTTAATGTTCGTGGCTCGCTGGTGTAAAAATTAAAATTCCTAATTTTAAACTAACCAAAATTTCTTTCTCAAGTTTATGCTGCCTCTTGAGAAGAAGTCGAGTTAATTCCTTCATTTCAGAAATCGTGAGAGGTGAGTTCTGCAGTACATACTTCAGTTTGTTAAATTCTGGTTCATTGAATTTTCGTTGCTCAATTTCAGTTGTGTTCCTTCGAAATCGAAACTCTTCTGCGATAGAAGATGTTTCATCCTCCTCTGGGCCGGCTGTGCTTAATTCCTTGCAAAATAAAATAAAACAATATCAGAAATCCAATTCTTTCTTACGTAATCACAATGCGTGATTTTTTAAATCGCGTAATTTCTTCTTAAACTTGAACCGATTGCGCAAAAATGTCAAAAACTGCTTTACCGGAAACAAGGAATTGGCTTCACTAATTTCACTCTTCAAAACTGCTAGATTTCTTGATTTTTTTTCTGGTGATTCAATATCTTCAGCCCTTTCATCCCAACAATCGCTGAATTTTCTTTTTCTAGATTGCCAAGTTTCAGAATTATGAATATGATCTGACTGATTCATATCGTGGTTGATTGCACATGACAACACCGATTCACGATTTCCACATTCCATTAGTAATATGTTTTTATGAATATAGATATAGTACTTCAACGAACAAACTTCAACCAAAAATGACTAACTTAATCAATAAAACAGCATTAAAGCTGTTTTATCAAATTCTGCTCAAGACAACGTGGACCGAAAAACTGAGATATTTTTGGAATATTTTTTGTTTCGTAACATGCAACTATTTTTCCCACTTACATTTCTGAAATATTTACATCGCCAGAAGTGGTTTTTCACATGGGAAAGGGTTAAATTGGGGAGTGTTGATTCAGATGAAATACCTCAGAACGCAACGAAATTTTTTATTCTGTAATTTCCGTAATGCCACTTTGGCAATCATAATTTTGAGAGGACCTGTCAGATACGTCAGATTATAGGTTTATGAAGAGTAATATTAACCAATACTGCATGCTGTATGAGTGTTTAAAGTAATATAAATGTCCAAATAAACAATAAGAAATTTAGGTTGAATTTATTCAGTCATTTCACATTTCAAATTAATAACAGAACTTATAACAATGCGTAAGGTGCGAAGCGTCACTGGGATTGTTGCGAATTTGTGCAATTAAATGGCAAATATTTTTCTTAAACAATATGAACATTAAGCGGAGTTCTGACTTGAGTACTTTCATCATCCGACATATTTACACAAGTTCCATCTCGAACACTCAACCGATTACTAAGTTCTTCCACTTCTCTAAATTTCTTATCCGAAATAATGTATTGGTGATTCAAAGTTTGTCTATAAAAAGTAAGGCTAAAAATACACAATAGAAATAAGGCAGGAATCATAATAAAAGTAATACAAACGGCAGGGACTGTTGGAAACTTGATCCAACAAATGAGAATCACGTCAAGTATGAATAAAAATATTGACACGGTATTTGCTAGCACCCAAGACAAGTCAATGTAATGAATTAAGAGATCGTGTGGTGACTGGCTCGCTGCTTCTATCGAATTTAATTTGGCAATTGCTTCAATGTGAGGCAGAATACAGGTCGAAATACAGATAGACAACATTGTTGCTGAAACCAAGAGCGCTGTAGCAATCGCGAATGCTGTCAGGAGGTAAATGTTGACCCCGGATTTGATGTCCAATTCTACGGTAGCAACCTATGGACAACAATCAGAAATCATCGGAAATTAGAATTAAATTATCCAAAAATCAAGCTCAGATTCTGCGTCCTATACTTCTGAATAAATGCAAAAATGCAAGTCAAAAACGAAACTTACAACCGAGAATCCAGCCATCATCCTGCAATGCATTCAATAGAATTCAAACTTGTTATTCAAACATCTCTTGTAAAATTCTAAAAAATTAATTTGAACTGCTTCCTAATTAAGAATTTGTGACTTACGCAGCTATTTGAGTCACTCCTTTTAATTTGGCTTTACTCAATTGAAGTCTTCGCCAAACAACATAATTCGGATTTTCCCAATTTTCTGGAGGAGGATCGGAATCCCCATCAATTGCCATGTCGTAGTCGTACGAGGAGATTACAAATTTCATTAGCGATTGTCACCAAAAGTCGTAGCAGTTGTAGTATTTCGCAGGACTCTTTTCAGTAATTTGCACTATCATTAAACTACAGTAGATCAGTAGAACTATGAATCACATTTCAACGAGGAACAACCAACTTTCAGTTTTGTCGGCAATTCCAGGCAGTACTTTTTGATTAGTTCACATGCAAGTTCACACCTAGAAATTTTAATTGCTCTGTTGTGCTGGCTAAGGCGGATTTAGCGGGATTTAGCGGGACTCCTGGTATTCAGTGAATTCCACATAACACGAAGTAATAATCTAAACTTTTGCCGACTGGTTTTGCAGCTATTAACACGTGCTTTATTCACCAATTGAGCTTTGCGTTAAAATGGTGTGTAATTCCACAGACAGTTGAATTTGCCAAAAGGCTACAAATAAATTGCGAATTGCGAAGAAATGCTACAAACTACGGTACTACGTTCTACTTTGAGTTTGACTTGAGTTCAACTTCGACTTATGACTTATTCAGACGGCTACTTTTCACTTTGCTTGACTCAAACGTACGAGTTCCAGCAGCCAGTCCTATCGACCCAAACGAAATCCTTAAAGCTTTTATACATACCTATTTATTTACACAGAGTTCAAATTGAATGGAAACTTTTAGTCACATTTTAATTGGTGAACAGTGGACCGTATGAAACAGTGGACTCTATTAAAAATTTAAATTTTAGAAATGAAATGGGAATAGGACGATGTGTGAAAGTCTGATATGTCCCGGCTTTAACCTGAAGGACAGGCTTTGACGCAAAATGCAAAAAAAATATTTAATATAAAGTGCTCATAGTTTTCGTGTAGGAATTTAAATATTTAAGACTAAAACTTATTTTGCAGAGAAACAAACACCTACTAAACGTACAACTCTTGAAGAGTCAAATTGTATTCGGTGCGGTGATGAATTGATAAAACCGCATGGCCCTCTTGGCGTACTGCCTAGATGAAATTATTCTGTCATGAAAAATGCACTAAGCGAGAATAACACAAGTACAGTCGCAGTGCAAACTTTATACATTTTTTGTATTGCGAAAAATTAGTAGTTTGCATATTCTTTGAATCCTCAAAAGCATTTCTGAAAATTTGACGACTGACTTAGAGATTGCTGCTCAAAGGTCTCAAAGGTTAACCATAACCGTGCAGATTTATGCAATAAAGAAGAAGGAAATAAATGATAGTTTGTGCTAAAACTTAACTAAATGTTGTCCGCAGTCCCCGCTTAAATAAATTTAACCAAGAACGCGTTTGCATTAATTAAACTACGTTGCTAATTTACGGCTATTTGAAAACGCAGTTTAGGAAAGATTGTTTGTGATGCAATCGTAAATCGAAGTAATAAGTAGTTGACAATTTTGTTTGAACAAAGCAAATGTATGGAGGAGGGCTGAATAGCAGTAGAATTTGTCCTGATTTGTTGAGAGTATCTTGAAAATTTGAACACCGGTGATGCCTTATGTTTCAATACAATAAACAATCGTTTCAGATCTACTCTTCAAGTACGAAATTATTTAAAATTGGTTTAGTTAGCTTTGACATTAGAATCTAAGAAAATTAAACAAAATAATATGAAATTATGATATTGAATTTTGGACGAATAAACCTGTTTATGATGAGAGATTTGCTGAAAGATGTACGGGGATGAGAATTTAGAATCAATTTGAAACACTAATCACGACATCATTCGCCACCACAGATTATAATTGTAATTTATACAAGCTGATGAGTGAATCTGCAAAGTTCTAGACTATTCCATGCCAAAGTCAAGGTTCAGGCCGGTTTTGAAAACGAGTTGCATCTGTTTAACATACAATGGAGAATAAAGCAGAAACGATTAAAATTTGATTGTTGAATCTTTTCCTCTTAAATTTTTGTTGGGGTTGCATTCTCACGTAATTTATTCTACGTAGTTCGATTTGGTAAGCTCGGAAAGCCGGAAAGCTTATACGTAGCCTTGAGTTAATTACAATTTAAAAATGGCCACGTATCCCGAAAAGTCGACTGACATTTTGGATGCCGATATTTTGGAACTGGAACTTGCTTCAGAGTGTGACACAGATTCCACGTGGGTACCAATTTTAAGGTGCATTTCTAGAATGTTAGCTCTTTGTAAACGTCTCAACTTTAATTAATTGCTTGAAAACAGAATTGAACCCGACTTGGATTTTGACGTTTTTGAACAAGTTTCAACTTCATCTGTTCAAAGTGAGTGCAGTCGCAGTATCGAAAAATTTGAAGTGGCACAGCAGGAACATCCTGAGAAATGCGAAATTTCGTACCTCTGGTCAACAGTTGAGAAAGGATGCAATGTATGAGTGAAATTATGTGAATACTCCTTAGAATCGTCCAAATAAATTTTCATTATTTTGAATTGATTATAATTACAGATTGTTGAGTTGTGTGAAGATGCCCTGTATTCCGTATCACACGTACTTCCATCCGAACAGAAACCGAATACTGATGACCTTATTTCGTACTTGCGTCAAGTTTTTCGAACTGATGACCCTACACATGAGACAATTCTTAAAACTGTCAACGAAAAGCCGGTGAATCTTAAAATGAAAACTATGATTACATATTTTGCAATTAAAGCTTCAATCTTTCCAGGCTGCAGTTCTACTACTTAAAGTGACAGTGGTTGAAGCCAAAGGGTTGCAAGGAAAAGATGCTAATGGTAAATCGTCATTTAAATTTGAGGAAATACAATAATATTTGAATCAATATTTACAATTGCATTTCAATACAGGTTTGAGTGACCCTTTGTGCACCCTATTTATCAATGCCGATCAAAAATACAGTACAGGTGTCAAACTTGAAACGTTGACTCCTGTTTGGGAAGAAGACTTCTCTTTGTAATTTTAATCTCTTTCTACTCGACAGTTAAATTTTTTATTTTAAAAGTTTTTACTTATAAATGCATTTCAAATCCATTAATAGTTCAGCGGACATTTTATAGTCTTTTACCCCAATTCAGTCCGATAAGAAGCTTACCAAAACTTTGTAGCTTTATTTTTGATTCCAGTTATATGTACATGTAAGAATTAGAAATCGTCGCTTAGCCATATTAGGGATTTAAATTTAAAAAATGTTAAAACCATTCCAAAATACCATTTAAAAAAGTTTCAATTTGGTGGTGTGCTCCTTCGTATAAATTATGCCCTCATTTGGCCCAGGGTTGGATGACGACTATTAACTATTTCTATTTTTTAGCCAACTAACAAATATTGAAGAGGATGAATTCAACTTGGAAATCTGGTAAAAAAAATCTACAGGGTGAACCATAAAGGATGCAACTAATTTGAACAACTTTTTCAAAAAAACGGTTAGACCGATTTACCTGGGGTAAATTTTTAAATTAGGTACCACCGATTAAAGGATTTATCAACCCTACCTCCAACCTCTAAGAGTCATTTTTCATGTTTTACCAA
>JAQGCM010001716.1:0-13907 GCA_034699705.1 Hymenaphorura dentifera | reverse complement strand
AAGCGTAAGTAAGTAAAGTTAGTAAAGAACGGAGCATATTGAATTATCTCATCCTAAGATGAATTGCAATTTCTTAGCAAATATTGACTTTTCGTTATTTCGTATTTCCGCATCCGCGTGCCCCAAAACTTTGTTTTTTTTTGCATTTGTATTCGAATCATGTACGGTGTCTTTTGTTTCCACATCCCTCGAAAAACAGATTTGCAACAGGGGCTTGCCAGTTGACAAAAATTTAGCAAGACATTGGAATGCACATTGTATGCAATCGTCAAACATGATTCAAACTTGTTTATATTTTCACTCTTTCTCGAATGCCAAGGAATTGTAACGCGTGACCTTCAACTTAATTGCTCACAGTCATATTATTCGTATTCATGTTTATTCATTCGTTTGCCAAGTATTGGTGGAAAATAGTGGAAATCCTACTCGGAGGTTCATAGTCCTTGACACGATTCGTTTTTTCTTTTACTAGCCTTCACATGGTTGGATACTTTAAGGTAGAATTTGAATAACAAGATTTTTCAGTTAGTTTTCTTAGAGATTTAAGAGCCAGCCTTTTTCTTAGAGATTTGAGAGCCAGCCTTCCTTGAGTTTTACAGCAAGCTTCCCCAAAAGGCTAGCAACTTAATAAGGTCGCCTAATCCCAATGCGTAATTAAATTGTTGCTAGTTTGCAAATCGAATTTAGGTTGTACATTGTAGACTTTTTGAATTTCGGAAAAGTCCAACTAGTTGGTATTATCCAATAACGCGTGAAATTACTATTATTATTTCGTCAAACTGGGTAAAATGCAATGCACCCCGCTTTGCTCCGTGTGATTGACGCATGGAGGCATGGAGCTTCTAGCAGGTCGGCCGGCAGTGGCAGTCAGACAACGTGTTTATTCTTCGGATGCATGTTTTGCACTTTGCCCTGCTGACAGAGTTCATTTTTTGGTTTTCGCTGAGAGGGTTAAGTGGAGGATATAAACTATTTTATTATATTTCATTAATTATAAGGGCTGGACAAGTGTTTGGATTAAGAGGATGTGTGTTTGATAAATGTGGTTGGCAAGAAATTCCTTTAAGAATTAAAAGCATGAGCTCATATCTATTTCAAGCTTCTCAACATTCTTTTCATTCAGACACATGTGCAAAAAGATAATGCTATGAAAATTTCAATTTTTTGGATTTCTTTGCACGGTAGAAAGGTGGTCTTAGAAAGAACTCCCTGGTAGCGCCCCTGCGATCTTTTACTTAAAGTGGCAGACCAACGAGGCGTGACGCAATTACTTGGGTTCAATATTATCAGTTCTATTTTTGCACTTGTGGCTGAAATTTGCATAGGGCATCGTTTAGCGCTAATCCTAATGTTTCTCACTTCTCTCTCTCATCTCACTCAGCCACAAAACAGTATCATCAAAACAAGAAATGTTTGTTAAGACAAATCAGAGTTAGACCCACTCACAAATGCCAAATGCATTTGTAAATAAAGATTACTTTCGCAAAATGTGCCTCGCTCACCACTGAACTGACTTCTTCGTCTTAGGAACATTAAGTTGAGAATCTGAGATACTTTCTGATTACGCTTCGACCCCAGTCTTGCTTGCTTGAACGCTTGAATTCACATGTGTCAACCGCAAGTGCAATACAGAAAGAAGCTCTGGACACATTGCAGACATAAATGCATAGATTAGAGCTTAATTTTTAAAAATGTGGAGCTGCGAAAAGTGTTACATCATTAACTTTATATTCACACACGGGATTGACATTGATGAGAGGCGTGCAGAAGTTATGCCTTTGCCTTGTACATTAGACAAACGACGTTTGAGGAAACTTTTTGCCGTTTTCTTACAGCCAAATTGGCTATAAATCGTATGCCCAGCCCATACACATGTCCAATTTAAATTTATTTCAGAAAAACTAAACTGGTTACTTGAATTATCGACGGTGCAAGTTGTAAACAAGACTAAAGCCAGTCAATACTTTTCCATACAAGAACTGTAGTATCTTTATCTTTAGTTAATTTGTTGGATAAGTATCAGTATCAAGTAGATATTAGTGATTCATCTGTATCCTGCTAAGTGCTAACATACTTGTACCATTAATATTTAGATCTCGTGGAATGACGATGATGTGGATGTGGAATAGGTCGAGTGTCAGGGATTGCAAATATTTAGTAGTTTAGTATGTATTAGATATAATTAGCTTGTTAGCTGATGAAGGGGAAAGGGTCATATGTCAAGACTTGATGAGGCATGTATGCAATTATGAAATTATTGAAGAAAACTAATGAACAGTAGCTGAAGTAGTTTGTGACTACGTAGACATAAATTTGTTTGCCTTTGAACGGAGTAAGTATTCCTGGGTTTCGCATAGACTTTGGAATATGCCGAATACCTTCAATAATTTTACTTGCCAACATTTTGTTTTGTCTTTAACTATTTCGGTTGTAATCCATATTAAGAAGATCCATGAACCATGATAGCTATTTTTGTAGTTGCAAACAACGTGCTACGTGCAGTGCAGTCGAACATGTCAAAGTCTTGAAGATTCAATTTGTTTATTTGACTTTCCTTTAGCCTTGTTGACTGGTGGCATTGAAATCTCACAGTAAAGTCGTAAAATGAGGGTGCAGCTGGCAGCTAGCTGGAGTATGCGTTTTTTTTTGTCAAACCTCTTTTTGCATGGTCGAATTTGCAAATTTACAAACAATTTGCACTTTTGGTTCCCACAAAATTGCGTCTCCTCCACCACTCATTCTACAACAATTATGTCATTCGCATTTGATGTGATGAAATGTAGCTTAGCTTAGGATTGTTTACTTGCGTAGACGAATGAATATGTTATTGAAGTAAGTTTATGTTTTTGTCCACGGATCTGAGTAATCGCAAACGTTATCTCTGTGTTGCCAGAAACATGTGGTAATTTATTTGTTTAGTTTTATAAGCTCCACTCAACCCCATGAACCTAAGCAATCTAACCTTATCAGAAAAATCGTCTACTCTTGTGTTATTGTCATATTTTTTTTATTCCGTCGAATGAATTTTAATGTGCTTCATTCATGTCTTCTTAGCATGCTTGCAATTTTCCACGGTTGACATTTGTAAAGAAATGGAAAGACGACGTACGACGTAGGTTGAGAATTATGCTGCGGACTTGCCATGTGTAAACGACTATTAAACAAGATTAGCTAATTTGTGTCTGCAGCTTCAAAAGATTCTTTCTTTAATCTCGACCAAACGGTTCTGGTGTTGTTAATTTGTTATGAGTTGGGAACATGAACAATTTCATGCTGCTACCACTGTACTAGTTTATACAACTTTTTTTCACAATTTTGTACTACGGCATAACTGTCTAATTTATTTAGCCGGCAAGAACTCACTTGATGAGGTGATAGAATTACACATGTGTGTGTAGCTTGGACGGATGCCGACGACAGGAGTAGGAGACAGAATTCATTTTTGAATTGCTTGCTAGACTTGTTTGGTTTTGATTGATTGCTACGAAAAGGGAATTGCTTCATTGCAAACTGCGGTAACGCGCTTATGTACTCTACTCTACGCGTCCCTTCTTCTCGTTCAAATTATGTAAACATAATTGAACTTTTTGACATTTCGCACTCAATCAAGTCAAGTTGAGGACATGTTTGACTTCAATCGTTTGAATGTAAAGTGAGCATTCGAAACAAGTTGTACTAGTTTGATGGTGATACTAATTCGAAATTGACGAGCATTTTATTTTTATGGGTTTCTTGTCGAATCAATTTGCAAATTTTTCTTATCTCGTTTGTCCCCTCCTTGCCCTTTTAGACAAGGATGTTGAGTTGATTAAAATTTGATGTACAGGCTACAGGGTGGTCCAAAACTAACTGATATTTTATACATCTAAATTTTCTAGCAATTTATGTGGATCATACGGCTTCTGCCCAGTCATTGCGTTGCATAGAAGAGTTTGTTCGAGATAATGTACTGCCGTACTATTCAAACACACACACGACTGGAACCTGGACTTCTGCACAAACAACATACTACAGGTGCTTCATAGTTTGCCAAATTATTTGCAAAGTGACTCCAGAGGCAGGTTTCCGATTTAATTTCTGTCATTCTCCATTACCATTAAGACAAACCCAGATGTAGTGATGAAATGAAGCCAAAAACCAGATATTCCTAGTTAGAGTCTAAAATAGAAATAGGAGATAATTTCGGTTTGTTTAACACCGTTTAGGCACGAAGCCAGAGAAATTATTCGGAACGCTGTAGGTGCATCAGAGCACGACGTAGTCATATTTTGTGGGTCAGGAGCTACTGGACCAATTCACAAACTCGTGAATGCATTGACAAGCGATCGTTCTAAACCTCCGCCTGTCGTTTTCCTTGGACCCTTTGAACATCATTCCAATATTTTGCCTTGGCGTGATGTAGGGGCAAAAGTAAGTTTTTCTAAGTTTAGTGTATACTAAAGGCATGGAATTGATGAAATGCATAAAATGCAAATGTTAAATTTCGCACAAAAAACAGATAATTACAATTCCGGAGACTGAAAATGGAGAATTGGACGTTGAAATTCTTGAAGAGCGCCTGAAGGAAATCGTGAATGCAGGAATAAAGGATCGGCTCTTAATTGGAGCTTTCTCTGTAGCTTCCAACGTAACTGGAATGCCCACGGATGATTGTGGTAAGTGAAGCAGCTGCAGGGCTGACTTTCAGGATCCAAGTGAAATCAACCCTAGTGGTCTAGTTGTTAGTCTGGTCTGGTGATTATTGCACTTGATTTTCTGCAAAGTGTTTCAGAGATTTAAATTGGATTTGGCACTTGGAATGAATGACTTTGCAAAATGGGTGCAAGGAATCTTGCAAGTGGTTTCAAATGAATTTCTTTTCACCGGCGAGACTGGTGATTAGGAATTTTGTCCATACAATTCTTGAAGATGACTAAAGGGGCAAATTCTTTGTATGTAGCAATCACAATTCTTCTTCACAAGTTTGGGGCATTGGCTCTTTGGGACTATTCTGCTGCCGCTCCCCACGCATCCATTTTAATGAATCCCATCGTAACAAACTATCGTACTGCAGATGAGCAGGGCCTTGCCAAAAAAGATGCTCTCTACTTCTCTGGTCACAAGTTTGTCGGAGGACCTCAAACGCCTGGTAAGTGTCGACGCTTGAGTGCAAACAGTTTCGACTGCAGATTTCAACTTAACAAAACTAGTATTCTTCGATTTTGAAGAATTCAACATGCACTTCTTTCCTCTACTACTTACACTTAAGTCAGGCATTGATTCTCAAGTTTTGTGCATTCGCAGGAGTTTTGATTGCAAAGAACGCATTATTTGGAGGTAGTCATTGTCCAAATGGTGCCGGTGGTGGAACAGTTTTCTTTGTGACTGACAATTCTCATCGATACCTTAAGGTTGAATATTCTGTGGCCTATTTTTATCCCGGTTGTGTCGAAATATACTGTGAAAGGTTTTTACTTAGAACACTGAATATCGGGAGGAAGGAGGGACTCCAGCCATTGTTGAGTCCATTCGCTTGGGTCTCGTGTTTAAATTAAAAGAGACAATTGGTTCACAAAATATAGTCTCTCGAGAAGCATTGTTTGTCAGGTTAGTTGTAATAGTTTTAATCGTGTAAATTTTCTCTTGAGGTTATTCCCGAAATGTATTTGGGTTCTTAGGAAGATTTTAAACGACTGGTCCAAATATCCTGAAATTCATGTTCTTGGGTCTAACTCACATCCGAGGATCCCAATTATTTCATTTAAAATTGAACACATTGAAAGCGTAAGCATAAAAGTTCATTCTATTCTTATCCTTAATGTTGCTCGACTCCCTGTGGTTGTTTCCTTGCTAATTACCATCGTTTGCATTATGCAAATCACAGGTTTATAAGTAATTTGTGTTTATTTATGCCTTGCACACAGGGATATTACTTGCATCATAATTATGTGGTCGTTTTGCTGAACGATTTGTTTGGAATTCAAGCAAGAGGAGGATGTAAGTTTGCATTAGGTTTTTAAAAATTCCAAAGCTAAACAAAAATTCTACCATTTAGTCTAAATTTAAAAATGGTCAGGTGCTTGTGCTGGTCCGTATGGTGAGTCCCTTCTCGGCATTAACCTTCAGTTGGCTCACGACTACGAAACACTTCTTCTAGATGACAGGTATTGAACTTTTTTTTGGCTCACTTCAAGAGGCTGTTTTTTTAGAGATTGAAATGTGTGGATTTATAAGTCATCAAATATTGGAATAAAAAAATTTGCAGTCGATTAGATAGAGACCATTTGAGAAGACGTAGTGAAGGTTCAGCCTATGAGCTTTTTAGACCTGGTTTCACCCGTCTCTCGATTCCGTACTACTCTTCTGTGCAGGAGGTTGATTTTGTGTCAGAAGCAGTTCAGCTGGTGGCAAAGCATGGCTGGAAACTACTGCCCCTCTACACTAGCAATCCTGAGACTGGAGAATTTCATCACCATTTGAATCCAGTAAGTTCCAATTCAATTCAATCCTACTAATCTCAATCCCTAAATAAATTTGAATGAGAAGCATGCTTCTCATAGCGAATAGTGCAAATTCATATAACCTCACAAAATACATTTTCCACTTTTCTAACCCATCATTGCATGAAAAGAATGAGAACGCCGGCAATCAGGGTTTTCGAGTGCAATAATTTACTATTTTTCTCACACACACTACCAATTTTGAGGAATTTTCTTCAGCGAATTTATCTAATAACTGTTACTGGATAGGACAAGGATCGTTACATTTTCACAAAATTCAATTAAAGACTACGAATTGGTAATACGGAATTTACTGAATCTATGTAGTTTGTACGTGGGCTCTTGAGAAGGATAAAGTGGCCATGAGATGCTGGAAATTAGTTACATATCGTGTCTCGTTGAGAAACACTAAACGACTCACATTAGTCACATCACTTTGCTAACTTTATTAATCGTGTTATCCTGGTGTTTGAATCATTAAAGTTTTTGGTGCGATTCAGTGTTGCGTTAGGGAAACCCCATGCGATTAGTACATAAAGTGCAGCGACAAGTATTTTATACAGGAATCACGTCCTTCAATTACGTGCATCGCATCCTGTTAAGTGTTAGCCGTGAACCGCACACTTGGGGAACGAGCAAGTTCAACTTTCATTAGCATATTTGTAAAAATATTTATGACTTTGAGGAAATAGACAAAGAGATTCAATAAGATTCTAAAGAATTACTTGTCGTTGAACAATTCGAAACAAAGCGTAGTTAACGTAGTTTCGAGACTGTACTACGACTTTACAAGAAATTTTCTCCTTGGTCTTGCCCCGAATATTAATAAAATTTAAACAATTGCGTTACAGACACTTCAACATCGTAGATGGTTGAGTTGGGCAACCTTCAACTCAGAAGGAATTCGGTGCCGGGAACGGACTAGAAATAATAGCGAAGATTACGTGAATTACTCGGAGTGTTTGCAACAAGCCCAAACTATATTCAACAATGCATTCAATGTAAGTTAGACGTGGTCAATTTAACCTAATACGTAGTAAGTTTTAAAGTCCACAAAATATTTACTCCACGGAGGAGTTGTTGCCAGTTTGGTGGCTGCCTGTTTCACAGAATTCCTTGCCAATATGCGCCGGAATAATGATAATTCAATCGGAGAGTTGCTGATGAATCAATTTTATTGTGTAGTGACAGTAGTGAGTGGTTGCCCACTCTGACAACTGGAATATTTATCATTGTTTATATTTTCGCTTGAATTATGTTAGAAACTTAAATTCGCTGTGCGGCTGGCTAAAAGTATGAAACATGATTTGGTATGAATTTCTATACGCTCAATTTTTTCTCTCTATTTTAGCTTTGCAAACGCCGCACTTTGCCGAATCAGTCTTTGATCTTTGACTCCACAGTTGCACATCTCAAGTGGTGATTGATTAAGAATAATTCATAATTAATCGGAGTAACGCTGACTCTGATACTTGATAACTTAATTGAGTGCCGCTGACAAATTTTGAATTTTAGGTTCTTGTTGCCTTCAGAGGCACTCACCCTCCACAGCTCAATCGGTAGTGCTTCTGGCTCAACTCTAATTAAGAGTCCCAAGCCGTTTCAAGTGAAAAAATACGAAGCACGAAAACTATCGGACATTTCTAAGTACTACCCCTACAGTATTCCCTATCAAATCATGCAGGCTTCGGCGTGGAGCAGTGAGTCGAAACTTGAAAATCCAAACACCAATAAGAGATTTTGTGGTTCAGGAGATGCGGACATTACTAGCTGGGACTCCCAGAGCTCCAATGAGAGTGACAATGAATTGCAGACCCCGGGAGGTATTCCGAAATAGCTAGTTTGTTTTACTTTACTAAACCTTGTGACGAATATCAAATTAAATAATTTACTTTTATTTTCAAGCGACTGTGACAGGTCCTTCGATTTGTTTTTCTGGCAGCGTCACAACCTCAGACTGTCAGATGACCGGCGAGTCCCCGCAAACACAAAACAAGCTCACGCTAGTAGACTTGGAGAACAATAATAGTGGCCAAGTTCCGACTGACGAGCTCCAGAATATTGGTGTCGGGGTCCTTAGCTACGCCAATCAAATCCAAAATGTTTCATCAACCACCGTCAACTCGTTTTCAAATTATCCCGTTTCCAATCCAAGCGTAGATGCCCAGATTTTCTCCCCCTACGCCGGGGCAGAGAATAGCAGAATTTTGACAACAACCAACAATGTTCAGCAATGCTTTCCATACCAAAATAATTATCCGCAAGGGGGAATTCCTTACCCACAAACTTTTAATAACCAATATTTGCCCCAACCGCCTTCAATGTGCCAAAGTGCCACTTCAACGGATGGAAATATCTATTACTCGGAATCGGACAGACTGAGTGCACAGATGAACAATTTAAACGTGCAGTTGCCGCAAGAATCAGTAGGATATAACCCACAAATTGAGCAAAATATGATGTACAATGCCACCGCTCCGGAAGCAGGGCAAATGTTGCAAAGTTTTCCACAACAAGTGCCTCAGTTTAACGGGAACGCAAGTCCAGATATGCATTGTGGTTACTGTGCATCCTCCTCGCCATCCCCAATTTATTTCCAGCAACAGCAGCAACTACCAATGAGCTTCCAACCACAATGCTCGAATTTTCAGCAAACCCTTGCAGCATCTCCTCCCGCCTATGTCACAAATCAATCTCCAGTCCCGAGTTTCAGAAGCATGAATACGTCCCCGGGACCAGGCTCTCCAGTTTTTGCTGATGAATTTGTGAATTTAGCCATGAGGAGGGTCACCGATGAGATTGCCAATGAACTGAAGTTTGAGATTCGGGAAGTGATTACTCAAGTAGAGCAAGGAATAGATCCAGACGGAGCTCGAGAGCGAGCCAATAGCTTCAACTCAAGAGACAAAAGACTGGAGCGCTTCAAGAAACGAGCAAGGACGCTCAGTGGACAAGTTCTGAATGGAAACTTCAAGAAAAGTGAATCTGAGGACAGCGCTTTAATTGCTTCCTTCGCTCGAACAAAGACCATCGACTCGATTTGGAATTCTGCGGATTCAACGAAATCTGTAGAACCCACACAGAGTGAGGCAGAAGTCACGCCGAAAGGAAAGGCACAGAAAAAATTGAAGGGAGGCAACCAATGGCACTGCCCACCCAAAAATATTATAAAGCCAACTCTCGAGGTAAATCTAAAGTGCTTTTGATCGTAAAATAACGAATTTTTGACATACAGGAGACAGGAACTAATATTACTTTTACTTTATACGCAATTGTTGCACTAGGCTCTGAATGATTTCCCAATGATTCAAAATGGCGATCGACTGCTTGTATGCCTGTCTGGTGGCAAGGATTCCTTGAGTTTACTCCACACTATAAAGCAAATACAATATGCGTTGGCGAAGAAGGGAGTTGCATTTACATTTGGAGCAGTGACAGGTATTTGAACTACATGTACATGTATTGTACCTTAGAGGATTTCATCAGTCCGTCAATTTTCAGTTTCGATAACTTGATATAACTTTATTCAGTTGACCCTGGGAGCACTTCATACAATCCAAAACCATTGATACCATATTTAGAAGCATTGGGAGTGCCTTATTTTTTCGAAGAGCAAGGAATTATGCCCACTGCGATGGAAAAAGGACCTGAACAAATCAGTTCCATTTGTAGCTTCTGCAGCCGACTCAAACGAGGTCGAATTTACGCTACTGCGAGGGAAAATTCCTACAACGTCCTAGCTTTGGGCCAGCACTTGGACGATTTGGCGGAGAGTTTCTTCATGTCAGTTTTCCATAACGGTCTTATGCGAACCATGAAGGCCTGCTATACAGTCAAGTAAGCGACAGCGTAATTCTAAGTACAGTGTTTGCACTAGCCCCGTACAATGCAACTATCTGACGATATATTCGTTATTTCTAGGGAAGGAGATCTGCGCGTGATTCGGCCATTCATCAATGTTCGTGAGAAGGCTCTCAGAGATTTTGCGGAATCTCGAGGATTACCAATAATTCCAGAAAATTGTCCCGCTTGCTTCGATGCACCCACTGAAAGGCATCGTGTCAAGCAATTACTGGCCCAACAAGAGATTCTCTTCCCCAAACTTTACCTTAGCCTACGCTCTGCGATGCACCCGTTGCTAGCTATCGACAAAACTGGAATGGAAAGCACTGCTGCTCGTTCTGGAAAAAAGTCAAGTGCTTCTGCTGCAAATCCCTGTGATGATACCGAAGAGCAGTTTTGTGGTTGAGAAATTGTTTCCCCAATTTCTCTTCGCTATTAAAATCACTTCCGATGCTGGCCTTCTGTTGTGTTCCCAGTAGGATTTCCAATGTCAACTTCATCGGGATAGTTAGGAATCCACTGCAACTCATTCACTTGTGGGTGGAGTCAATTTTTTTGTTATTAATCATAAACTTAATATTTATTGTTCAATCCTTCAGCCTTTAGTACATATTGCTGAATTTAGCCAAAATTGAAGCTAAAATTCAAACTCAGCAACCAGCTCAGCATACTATTCAGACAATGGTATCTTCCGCCCATGAAGAAAATTTTATTGCAGGTTCTCTGAAATTTAATTATCCCGTTGCTTCAACGAGTGAAACAATTTATCCAATAGGCTAGATCCCGTAATTAATATTTATGGTAAGGCTTCCGAATTTCTGTACATCAGTTCTAAATCAAATTTCATTGTTTTGTAAATTCATTGTTTGCATTGTAAATCTTCAGCAGATGGTAATCTTTATTTAAGAATGTTCAAACTATAGGTGTAGGGATACGAATCGGTAATTCTTTTACCAGTGCTTTAAACTCATTTCATTTTTGTTCGGTGTAGAACACAGATATATAAGGTATCAGGAATATAATTTAATTGCTTCAGACAAAAATAGCACTTGAAATTTGATAAGATGATTGTAGTTTATTGTTTCATTGTTTCTTCAACAACAAAACACCGCTTCCTGACGTGTCTGCCTTGCAACGAGATAATCATAAGTTGACAATAATTTTAAAATGAAATATTTCTGTGCAATACTTTCATTATTGATCAATTTGGAATATTTTGCTGTTGAAATGAATAACAGATAGTCTGTTCATTTTCAGTAGTGTAAGTTATGTTAAAATGGCATATTCATACTCTAAATTCTGATGGAGCTTTATTGTCCACTTGTCTATTTTAGTCTACAAAACTCCACAGATTTGTTTGAAATGCTTTAGAACGAATCGTTGGTTCCTTGGCATATGTTTGTGGAAATTTGTTGCTTTTATTTCTGCATTGGTTCATAGTTGAATCACTTCAAATCTCAATTATTCTAAGGCTGGTACTTTAAATATTTTTTAATTCTACATAGAAAAGGGGGTCTTCTACTGCATAGTGGCCAATAACCTACACATTGAATAATGTCATTCGTCATTCGTTGATGGCCAAAATATTAATATTTATCGAACTCAAAGACATAAGGATATTGGTAGAAAATAAACTCTTTGTACTTCAAAATTTATCTAAATTTATATAAGAAAGGCTGACATGAAAGTTTTAAATTCTATATTCTTATTTAAGAATTCTTGACTCGCTTTGGTCTTCGTTCCTGCTTAGCTTTTGGGACATAAATATAGACTGTGAATGCACTATTGAACTACTAAGAGGTATGAGATTGTTATTAAGTTTTCTCCTGGAAACACAGTCATTTGAATAAATTGTAAACTTTATTATTGTTGGAAAATAGAGGCGTCTAATCGTAGTTGTGCATAATTTGGACAACATCTAGCTCTACGGTGCAGAAGGAATTGTTCCACTTTTTCTAGCAAAAATTCAGACATTGTAAAAATTTGATTCCTTGAATGAAAGCGCTCATGAATGCCGGAACAGCAACGAAAATTAGTACAATTCAATGGACTTGTGTGGAATACAAATAATATAGGATGATGGAGCCACGTCATTTTCAAATTATTTCACATCAAATTTTATTAAATCAGCAAAATCAAGACAAGCCAAGCCGAACACCCTTGAAAGTAGATCAATAAATTAGCAATAATTCCAGTTAGTAGGGTTTGATTTGATAGCTGCGATACTACTTGGAAAGTAAATTACAATGATTCAGAAATCTCTAAAATTAGTAGTGCAGTGGTTTCGAGAAATCAGATTGAATTAGTATTAGATTCTGGGGATGTCGTCGTCGGGAAATACGTTCGAGTTCAAGGATGAATTCATCTATTCCGATTCTGAAAAAATCAAGAATAAGTTGTAGGATTTTCAAAATAGTTCAAATTAATTATTACAAGTGTAGTTTTGTCTCTGGCAAAGGTGCATATTTTTTTAAAATAATGCTAACCTTTTCCACAACAGCCGCTGGTAGATCCGTTGCAACATTTGCACATACATTGGCAACCTTCATCAGCGGTGACTCCCTTGCAAGAGCAATCGTCACATTCGCAACATTTTTTGCCAGAACAGCAGCAAGGGCAAGAGCAATTCTTTCCGCAATTGCAATCGGTGCAACGACAACCCGTTTGACCACATCCTCCAGCGTTTCCACAATTGCAATCATCCCCACAAGAGGAGCTAGATCCGCATATGCATTTTCCAGATTTGCAACAGCAATTGCATTCCGCATACTTTGCACATTGGCAATCCTCTCTGCAAGAGCATCCTGCACATTCACATTTTCCAGATTTGCAACAGCAGCCACACCCTTCAGATTTTGCACATTGGCAGCTTACACCACAAGCGCATCCAGAACATCCACATTTTCCAGATTTGCAGCAGCATTTGCATTCCGCAGATTTTTCGCATTCGCAGTTTTCACCGCAAGGAGATTCACGTTTTCCGGATGTTTTGCATTGGCAGTTTTCACCGCAAGCGCATCCACCTTTCCCAGGTTTGCAACAGCATTTGCGTTCAGAAGATTTTCCACATTGGCAATCGTTTCCACAAGAGCATCGTACACATCCACATTTTCCAGATTTGCAACAGCAGCTGTACCCTTCAGATTTTGCACATTGGCAGTTTTCACCACAAAAGCATCCAGAACATCCACATTTTCCGGATTTGCAAAGGCATTTACAGCTGGATCCTACAGATTTCCGGCATTTGCAGTTGTCCCCACATTTGCATCCTGGGCAACCACATCCTTCTCTCTTACAATTACAAATTCCTCCACTTGCAGTGCAAACGCAAGGTGGTCCACCAACAATGCATTTGGAATCTGCGCAACAGTTACCTTTTTCTGTAGAAGCCAATAAGAACAATAATTAAAATTAGAAACTTATTTGCATATTTCAGCAAAAATGTCCTTGCTAAACTTATACGATCAGAAATCAAAAATACAAATCAGAAAATGATGTTCTCGGGATGGGGAACAAATTTACTTTAGTGCGCATGCGCGCAGCGCATGCGCACTAACAGGGTAAACAGGTAGGGGTCCTGTGAAC